>VZTH01004701.1:0-14900 GCA_013397815.1 Aleadryas rufinucha | reverse complement strand
TGCTGGAGCAGGTCCAGTGGAGGTGACAAAAATGGTTAAGGAACTGGAACATCTGTCTTACTGGGAAAGGCTGAGGGAGCTGGGCCTGCTCAGCCTTGAGCAGAGATGACTGAGAGGGGACCTCACCAATGCCCGTGAGTATCTGAGGGGAGGGTGTCAAGAGGGTGGAGCCAGGCTTGCCTTGGTGGTGCCAGTGAAACTTGGGAAAAAGCTAGCTTAGCCACTTCCTCTGGATTTTTATCCTTCACCATGAAGAAACTTGGAACTGATCCTGTTTAAAGGACTAGAGCCATGCCTGATGTATGTCTTCATGAGAACTGAAACTATTAAGGGATCAAAGAGAATAAGCAAGAGTTACTCAATCATGCAAAGTGTAGAACAGAAAGTAACAGATGACTATGCAAGATAACCAGCAAATATGTAACAATTTCCACACACCAAAAGTGGAACCTTGGCATGGAGCAGAACAAGGCGAACTTTCCACCCATTCCTATGAGAAAAACCTATCACTGGAATATTTTTCCAGGAACTGAAATTAATTTACTACTACAGCAATTCTCATTTTATTTTTAATTGGAGCATAGCTTTTAGAAAAACAGCCAAGCTGGAATGAAAGGAAGTCCTGTGTTCTGTGTTGTACAGGAAATTAGACCAGAAATTTGCAGCAACATCTCTCTAGTCCATTATGCTATTCTATAATGCACTTTTGTGCCAGGCACTCTGGGGGATTGTTGACGTGGTATAACAGAGGAATAGCTGTCAGCTTTCGAGAGACTTCTAAGAAATATTATCTCTTGGAATTCAGTGTGATGTGTGTTATGTTCCATTTATTTAATTTGATTTGTTGCTAACAGGAACATACAGCAGAAGCCAGCTGAGCAGGGGATTTACAAGCATATATCCAGCATCAATGCATGGTGGTAATAACACCAACATTGTGGGTTCAATCCCTATACTGGCCATTCACGTAAGAATTGGACTCAATGATCCTGGTGAGTCCCTTCCAACTCAGAGTATTTTGGGATTCTATGAAAAAAGGAAACAAACAGGAATTCAACAGAGGACAACTAGGAATAAAACACAAACTCATACAATACTAAGTTATTCTTACTTTTAGAATTCCTACTCCACTTTCTAGCTCATTATTTGTCCCTGTTCTATTTGGGCTTCCTACAGCTTTATATTTAGCTTGCCCAACTGCTTTCTGATTCCTTATCCCAAACGGGTTTTTTGGTACAAGAATACTGTAACATACCCTGTGGTCAAAGGGATTTTCCTTGAAAAATCCCTTAGTTTTTCTACTTTGACTTCTGGGGGGGGGAGGGGGGGGTAAGAAAATAAAAAATCTTGTCACTCTAGTCTTTGTAGTAATAATCAATTTTCTTTTTCTACTGGTAAAGCAGAAAGAGGATTTTAATTTTCACAACTTTCTTTTTGTAACACCACAGCATCTGTAGCCCTGTATAATTACTTTGCTTCTGCTTATCAGACAAAAATTGTCTCTTTAAGTAGAAGGCAAAGAAACAAAGGAAAGCATGGGGAAAGCCTAGTGTTTTGGTAAATCTCTTGCCAAGTAACTTTCAGACTAACAAATTCAATGCTAGGTATTCCTAGCTTTGCCGTGCACTTAACTAACACAGGACACATGATCTTGTGGCTCACAGCTATGGAGGTCAGGCCTGCAAATACCAAAAAGACCTCAGATATCTGCTCAAAAACTCAGTAAAGCTGTAGATCTCCTATGCATCTTTTTTTCCCACTACCTACCTCCCAGACTACACCTTCCCACACTGCCCCGAGGACTGTGCCTTCTCCCTGGCCTGTCTATTACCATCCCTGTAGAGTTCACAGAGTCACAGAATCGTTGAGGTTGGAAGAGACCTGTGGAAGTCACCCAGAATTAAAAAACTCACATCTGTTTTCTTTTATTCCATTAGCCATCAACTGCTCATCCCATAAATTAATTTTTTTTTCTAGAGCATAGCTTGAACGCATGGTAGTGCAAATGGTTTGAACAGATAACTGAAGTGCTGAAATACTTCAGACACTGGTGGGCAACTGGTTTATGTGGAATTCTGACAGGGTAGCTGCCCTGTAGCACATGTGGCAGAAGGCTTGCAAGATGGTCAGAGTGTTTCCACTGCAACAATGTGGATGAACAAGAAGTATGAGTGTGAAGTTTAGTATCTGTACTCTTCCATGGATAATGCCATAATGGTTTATATTAATGGAGCTCCTCTCTCAGGAAAGTTTTGACAATGCACACAGTTGTTCTTTCTTTGGACACCTACACTTAGATTTCTGTTCTAAAGGAGTGCTTGTCAATTTCCAAGAATTTTCACACAAAGTGTTTTAGACAACATTTTCAGAAACTTGAAAATGACAAAAATTCTTTACAGTATTAGAAATTTCAGACTTGCTTAATTTTTTTTTTCAATATCTAAGAGATAGAAGGATAAAAGAAGAAATAGCAGGAGCACAAACTCATACAAAAACACAGCAGGAGAGAAACATACCAGCCATAAAGCATATGATTACCCTGTTTTTTTATTGTACTGCCTATCATTAAGTCTCAGCTTCAGAGACTTCTCTGTAAATTAATACCGACTTCCTTCAGAATAGTGTATCTGCCCACTCAAATATACTTATGTTCTAAGACAGGCAATAAAATCTAGAGAGGGATTCAGAGGGACAGACCTGTTTATTTAAGAAACAAAATAACCAAGTGGAAAAAAACCCCACCAAAACAATTTTAATTCCCAAATAAGAATGGATTTTCTTCCGAATTTCTAGTATAAGACTTTGTTTTACCAAACCTGTTCAAAGTAGTATATTACAGAGACAAAATCTGACCCGAAGTGAGTTCCTGAAAGTCCATGTTATTATAGCTTTTTACATCCTCATTCAAGGCCAGGTTGGATGGGGCCTTGGGCAACTTGCTACAGTGGGTGGCAGGGAGGCCACCCCATGGCAAGGAGGTTGGAACTAGATGCTAAACTTTAAGGCAGCTTCTAACCCAAGCAGTTACGTGATTCTATAATTGTATGATGTTTTGTGATCTTTTTCCTTTTTGATGTGAATTTCCTATAGTTAATTTATTCTGTTGCTTCAATGAAATCTGTTGTAGACTCTAGCCTAGGGGCAAATTAAGTCCACTTTTCTCCTCAGTTTTTAAGTAACATTATAGAAATACTTGAAAACTGTGAGGTATAATCTTTAATGTCACACTTATTTAGTGAGTCGAATATTTGTGTATAGCATACTACTTTTTTTTTTTCTTCTAAGAAATATGATTTTTCATTGTACAGCAAGAATTTAAAAAATTAATTCAGGATTTCTCCACTGTATTTTGCATCCAGATACAATGTATTCTATACCAGTGCAAACTTTCAGTAAAGATGATAAGAATCAAGAGACAGAAAGAAAAAGTTCTTTTGTTTAAAAGATACAAAAGTTTTGTAAAAACTACTTTTTCCTGTGATGAGCTGCTGCTCTGAGCTCTGCAGGCTTTTTCCCTGCAACGCTGCCACACATTCTCCTCAAAGCCAATATTCACCAGTGAGTGCTACCATCACAATTTGATGAAGCACAGTGAATATGGTTTGCACACCAAATTCCATCTGGCCTTAATTTACTCTGTTCTTGCTGATCTATAGATGACTAGATAAATACTCTGTAAATGTCAAAGCCACTGAAATCCATATTTTTTGCAAGTAAACAGGACCTTCGTAGACTCTACTTCACAGCTACTGAGCACAACATCTGCTCAGAGTAGACCAGCCCTTGCAAATAGGTAACACCATGATCACTGCTAGAGTAGAGGGGCTTCCTTTGTGTGTGCGCCGTGTGGCCTCTAGGCAGCAAGCAGGCATATCTCCATGCCTCCGAAGCAATCTCCCAGCCAAACAAGGAGATGTGGAAATGGCTAGCAAAAAAAAAAAAAAAAAATCCAACCCAAAAAACCCCAAAGAACCCAATCCAACAACAACCCACACAAAAAACCCCCCAAAACAACAAAAAACAAAAGAAATAAGACAAAAAAAGCCCCCCCGGAAACTACTGATAAAACGCAAAGAGAAATCCAGTACAGGAGTCGCACTTTCTACCCCTCAGAATGCTCTGCATCCTTCCAAGAAAGATGCTCAGATTTGCTGACCAGCATCAATATAATGGTCTTTAGAGTCACTTCATACTAGGCAAGTGAAGTACTTCATGTACTTCATATATGGCAAGAATATCTAAGTCAAATTCATTAAAAGAACAGTATGCATCATATTTCAATACACATACAGGGGTGAAAAACAGGAGTGAAAAAATGAAACTGTGGTGTTTGATAAGAAATGGACTAACTCTAAAAACACTTACTCATTGTGGAAAATTCATTTCAAACAATAATTTTGTTGGCAGATCATAAATCCATAAAACGTGTCACAGGCTCTCTTCTAGGCCTAGAGGAGTTTTCCAACTGTTTCTCTTTCTGAAGTGGCCTTTTCATTTTTAACATGACAGCAGAAGCTGATTTAAGTGATTTTGGCTGAGTTGCTACTAAATGGTCTTTTCATCTGCAATTAATTTCTTTGTTTCTTGTTCACTAAGGGATTTAATTGCAGCAACATAGAAATTTGCCAATTTTCCTTTAGAGAAATGCCTATTAAACTTTCCATTAAAATAAAGTCCTTGGATCTTCCATTGCAAGGAGTTATTCACATATTACAGTGAATATGTCTGTAAAATGGCATGTTTTTCTTCTAAGAATAAAGGTTTTTCAACTGTATGCATTCACTCATTTCTATCTTAAAACTAAAGTATGCAAGCAAGACCGCACAAGAAAACTTAATGAACTGGAAAAAGTTGTCAGCAATAGCAGTCACATGGCTTTCATGCAGAGAGTATGTGTTTCATACAGCCAATTGTGTGCAGATATCAAAAGTCTCCATCTGCAACACACATTTCCAAGTATCTTCCTCTCAGGACTGATTCAACCTCTGACTCCTCATGCCAAATCTAAAAATGCAGACTTTTGTGTTGTTTTTAACTTTATTTTCTTAGAGTCTTTGATGAACCAATCATTTTTAAATGACAATTTTTTCTTGCCTTCTGATTGAGATTAATTTTTCCCCTTATTCTGCTGACCAAGATCTCTGAGAGATGTACTCTGGTTGATTTTGTAGTGACAACTACAGATGTGAACTTGCCAGATTGAACTCAGGCAACAGAGCCAGGGGCATGTGCTTCCATCCAGATTCCAATGCAGAAGCATCAAGTTCTGAGAGCAGCTGTGTGAAAAAATGTATCAGCCACAGCTGTTTCTGTACAATGACTTTATTTCAGTCTCTATAGCAAAGTTTTGACACTTTTAATCTCCTCAAGCCACAGCTCAGAGAATAACTGGACTCTGTTCCATCTTCTGCACCATTAGGAGACTTGTTTTTCAGGCTTCCCTTTGGCCAATAAATAATGTTTTTGCAGCCACAAAGGCAGCAAGGCAATTATTCACTTGCTGCAAAGGAAGGAGCATGGGGAAGAGAAAGGATGTTTGGTCTGCAGCCCATTGAAGTCTGTTCTGAAAAGCCAGAAAATCTTCACCACTTGTGCATATCCTTCTGGTATGAACCCTTATATGCAATCCTTCACTTCCAAGTACAGCACTAAGTCTGGAGTCTTCACTTACAAGCTCTACATCCTTAATGACCTTTCCCATCACTACTGTCTTTCCTTTTCACTATCAGATCACATCTTATCTATATGTACTATTTACACCACTAATATTTATAACATTGTGAAGTAAGAGGAGAACAATTTGCAATAAATCCACTGCTGGCTGGAGGGCTTCCTCCCAATCATTCCTAATGCACTAAACCCAAGCCTTGTTAACTATGTGCTGTGTGCCTGTGTAACTTCGTGTGTTATGTTAAATGCTACATAGAAATAGCAACTACATAGTCAGAATATTTTAGACGAAAGGCCATATAAAGAGGAAAAGCCTCAATGAATTCCAGGAGATACAGATATGACATTTTCTGGAAAAGGTCTAACAAAGTACCAGCTCTGAGGAATACCTGATTTTGGTAGATCTATGGGCCTACCTCTGGACAAACATTCGTATGAATGAAAATATGCGCTGTATTATATTGCCCCCAAAAAAACCAACCCAATTTTTCTCACCATTAACTCAGTATTCACCAGCATTTACTTTTCTTTAAAAAGCACAGTCTAAAGTATGGTTGCCCTTCACAGTATTTTATGAAAAAATATGCTCCTTCTAAAAAAGAAATTATGAACCTACCTCAAAGATAAGGAGATGTGAGAAATTTAAAATCAGCACTATCACAAATGCAACTCAGTTCAGAGACTCAAGTAAGCCAGATCAGCTCAAAGGTTCTTTAAAATCCAATATATTTACATAGTCTTCCTCCCATCTTACACTTCTCTTCTAGAAACCATAAAAGTAAACACTTTCTAAGACATACGTTTTCCTCCTTTCTGCTCTTCCACTTGTGATATTGTTCCAGTTACAGTTTTTTATGTTCTTTTTTCCCAGAAGCATCCAAAAGTCAGTTATAATTAGTTGAAATAACTGGAAAGGTTTGCTCTGTTTCTAGTAAGCTAGATCATCTCCGTTAGTGCAAAAGACCAAAAGCAAAATGAAAATGTATATAACATAAGATTTTACTGACAGAGCGGTGGAAAGCTCAAAATGACCAAAAACCGCACAAAACAAAGCAAAACAGCCCTCCCCCTCAAATGAAATAACATGAAGTTTACACAAAACTTGGAATGAGTTTGTAAGTTAGTAGGAAAATTCTGTTAGATTTGTGGTAGCTCTGAGATTTTATAAGGTAAAGAAATACCTGCAGATTTCTAGCCAACAGTCACTTGTTTCGAACAACAAATTGACTCAGAAATTCCACTAGAAAACAAGGAAGTGGTTAGTTGGATCTTAAATGCTAAGAAAACAAGAAAAAGCATGTCAATATTGCTTTTGCATTTAGATATATCTAGGAATTATTTAGGAAGCAGGACTGCCAGCAGCCCATTAATCTGAATTTACCAAAGAAGAAGCAGAAAAACCCCAAAAACCAGCTGTAAACCCAGACAGTCACATTTATTTAAATTCAATGGAGTAATGCAAACAATGATGCAAACAACCTCTCTAGTATTGGCAGCAATAAGAAAATTACATAGATCCCAGTATTCAATCTTGTCAACAACATGGTGTAGTAGAGAAACTTAAAGTCTTTAAAGTAAAAGGAAATGGTCCATACATTTAAAAACCTGGATGGACTTCTACAGGCCTCTTAATAAAAATTAGTAACTAGTATTACTTTTTATAAGCACACAATTTTACTATGATGTGCCAGAAAAAGAATTTCACAATTTGAGGGAGTGGCATTACTGGAAACAGTGTCATTAGGAGTCTGGTAATTTTTAAACACAATAAGGTATTCTGATGAATAGGACTGCAAAAAAACCAAACCCAGATCAACATAAAACAAGCAAATCAAGACTCCCAACACACCCTTGACAAGTCCCACATATTCCCATATCAACAAACATGTCCTAGCTGAGCACGTGCACATTCCATGTGTGGCAGGTAAGGTTGCCATTCAAGAAGTGGAAAACTTTCTTCCTGACTTCCATGTAGAAACCAGTTAACTCACTTGCAACACGTTTTATGCTTGGTCATGTAAAGCAGCATGCAACTTTAAGCCCCCAAAGCGGATACTGAATCGCTTTGCTCCAGAAGGAGGCCAATGTTCTCACTCAAAATAATAGCTTATTAAACAAAAAATAACAAGAAAAACTATGCCCTTCCTGGGAGGAAGCAGAACATCTGATGTTTTGTGTTCAAGGATCTAAGAATATGGTGCTACATGCACAGTCACATTTTGTGACTGAGAACACAGTTCCTTCTTCTGGTGCTTTGAAAAGAGCCTCTCCTCTGCTGACTCTTCACTTTTATTGCAATTGGATTTCTTGGAGAAGTTTTCTCCTTTCTCTATTTATAACCATCCAGCAGCACCAAATTCACTGAAGCGAAGAATTTCAGGTTTACTAACTTCAACCTCTTTGTGGAATTCAGCTGAAATCACACAAAAGGTCAAAAGACAGGTAAAATTAGTCTGTTCACATAAGCCTCATTTCCTTGGAAAATCAAGTTGAAACCTCTGTTTAGTAGTGCCTAGACCCAGACTTTGTGCATTGGCCCATAACTAAACATGTTTGTTATGAAGCAAGATATGTTTTGGAATGTTTTGAATTGAGTGTCTATAAAACAAACTACTAAAATACATCTAGACTGTCCATAAATTCTATCCCTTTATCACCTGAACAGCACAGCACAGTGCCAGTACAACAAAAATCAGGTAAAAAAGTATCGTGTCTTTTTGTTACATTTAGCTGCAATTAAAAATGCTTTAAAAAGCATAAAATAAAAATATTACCATCAGATTACTTTTAAAATAAAGCATCTGCTATAAGAAATGGTTTCTCTGCTAAGGTTTAAAACAATGAAGAGAAGAAAGAACTGTGTTATATCATTTTCCAAAACTTCAAATGCATACATACAAGAAAATCCACCGATGCCTCTTTGCTGTGTTTTCCATTTGTCCACACTACAGGGTTTCCTTGTGTAATTCACAAATTTGATCTTGCTATACTTGTCTTCTTGCACTCCCCTTTTCTGACATAAGCTATTTACCTATCCCATAAAATTAATTTGGCATTATAGTACTTCTTCAAAAAAAGTTAGTCCTGCTGACACACTTATGCTGGCGCAACTTTGCAAGACTAAAGGACACTAGATTATTATTTCCTGAAAGAAAGAAGTGTTTTGGAGATGCAATGTGTTTGGAGACACATTGAATCTGAAATGCATTTTTCATAGTATTCTGTTTTTCTCCCTAGGAAGAAAAATGTAATCATCTGTACTGCTACAAAGATATGTTGTTAATTGCAAACATATGCCCTGTCATCTCACCTGTGCATTTATAAAACCAAAACAACCCACAACAAGAAGACTGAATTCCTTTTCTACAATCCTCATCGTAGACAGCTACATAAAAAGGTCATCGTAGTTGGCTAAATGTACATGTTCTGATATTTAGTTTTGTTTTCTTCAGTGTAAGTAAATTGAAATTTCTAATGTCACCAAAAGTGGAGAGAGAACAAAGTGATTTTCCTGAAATATAGGGTATATCTTAGTTTGGAAGATGAGGGAAAAGTTTTGTTGAACTAGTGTTGGAAAACCTCTGTTGCATCTCCAGTTATGGGCTTGTTTCTTCTGTATATGTGTAGCAACAGCAAAAACTAACATAATTCAAAAGGTGTGACTGGCTGGCAGAAACAGCCAACCAAGAACGTATTTTAAAATTGTCCTTTTAAGATTGACGTATACAAGCAGAATGGTATATTTCACCTTTCTCAATCATCAACAGATTTCTTGTCTACTCCTGTTTGAAATTTAATTTCCTACAATTTGACTTTAAGTTGATTAAAAACCCCTGTAAAGTGAAAAAGGGCTTTCACTACTTCATTTGCCAATGACTTGCTATCAAATGCTATTGAATGAGTTTTCATTTCTCTGTGCCTCACATGTACAGTTCATCTTTCATTTACTTACATTAGTAGTCACAATAAATCAAGTACTGTTTCTCAAAGAAGCCAAGAGCCAGGCTGCCATTAACTTTCAGCTTGCTTTTTAAAAGTCCGTATTACCACACAGAAAGAAGTGTTTGTAAGAGTAGTTAATACAAGCTCTCGCACAAAAAGACTAACCTCAGACTTTAAATTATGTTGCAATTATGTAACTGGCTATTCAACCAACACTCAATTTACCAATTCCCACTCTATGATATTGAAAAATAGTGATATATAGACTATAAATAATACTTTCTCCACACCCTACCCCTCAATGAGTTTGCCTCTAGCAGTAAATTTTACAGAGTGGTTATAAAAAGAAAACCAACAAACAATCAAACCCAAATGAACAAAAAAAGGAGGAAAAGACCCCAACCAAACAGTGCCTTCCAGAGCTGTAGAGTTTAGAGAGTACTATAATGACTCCTTATATTCCTTATGAACCGTAAGATTACTAAACATCTGCAGGATTTACACTTAAAATGTACCCAAAATATACTACGACACCTTCCAATTTCAAGTTGAGGTCGAGACAAAATATCCCAAAGAACACACAACCTGAAACTAAGATAAAATTTTTATTCTCAGTCAAAGTTAAGATCAAGCATGACCATAGTGCATAACTACTTCATCCAAGAAACGTCAGACCAATAGAAAACAAAACAAAAACCTCTTACCCTCTGTGATGGTTTGAGCCTGAGCTGATGGACAGCTCGTTTGACCAGTGTCGCTTTTCGAAATTTCCATATATATAAGGCTGAAGGGAGAGGAAGTTCCTCTCTCTTTGGGGTTTGGCGTTCCAGCAGGAGGTGGGGGGGGAATGGCAGCCGAGGCTTTCGCTCCGTGGAGCAGCCTCGAGCCCCCTCCCTCCCCCGGTGCCGGGGACACGGCCCCGGGATGCCGGCGGGACGATCTCCTCAGAGCTCGGCAGCTGAGAAACAACTGTGTTCGCTGCAAGTAGCTGCAACATCCAGGCANGGGGGCTGTTGTACTGGGACTGATACGGTTTTGGAAAACCACGGATAGTAAAGGAAACCATCTTTTCTCCTTACTCAATAGAAAGACTCTTAAAATTGTGAATACTGACTTAAGAATTATGTGATGTTATCCTTTGTGCTGATTTTAGGGAAGAAGAAAGAAGGAGGGGGGTGTGAGTGAAAAGAGGGATTTTGCTTTGATTTTCTTATTATTTTCTTTTCTCTTTTAATTCTGTTAATAAACTTTTCATTTTCTTGATAAGTTTAAGCCTGTTTTGCATTCCTCCAAATCTCCTATCTCACAAAAGATACAGAGGTGAACTAAAACCACTACACAAAACTGGTGTTTCCGCCCGGTTTGATTCCAAACCCCTACACATCTGGTGCATTGGCCGGGAAAGCGAACTAAACCCGCTACACCCTCCCATTTCAACATCTATTGATGAAAATAAATAACTACAGCTGTAAACAGCAGTAAGAAACCTTTTTCAATACCTTCTCTAAAATGCTTTTATTTCTGAGGGTTAACAAGCCCTTTTGACATTCTACCCATACAGGAGTTATAGATTTTCAGACATGTCACGCTCACAAAGAAGAGACACTCAGGACAGAACAATCTGTTCTCTGCAACAAAAGCACTGAAGAGAGATATTCAGCAGCCAGAGAATTCATGGGCCTACAAAAGAGATCATCTGACCTGGTCAAAGCACAAACCTGAATACAGGAAAAATAAAAAAGCAAACAGATAAAAAACCTAATAAAAGTCCCATAGGGAAACAAATACTTCAGAGAAAACAAGTCATGCCATGGAAAAGGCAGACATGGTATAAAGTGGGGGACCACGCAGGGTGATTTCTTTATTGGCACTGGACACACCTTTGCAATACAATTATGACAGCAGAACAGTAATTTCTTTGTTCACTACTGTTGTTGATGACAGTTTTTCATTATAAGCCTAAGATCCATTAACAAATGACAATTACAAGACTTATAGTACTCTGCATTATATTCAGCACCCAACGAAAGATCAAAATGCAGTAGTCTTCTGCAAAGTGACTGGAGTGATGCCTGGTTATTTTCATGTTGTCTCTCAGGGGTTTCTCTGAATGTAAATAAAAGTGATTTTGCTTTCCATATGCCACTGAAGCTGGCCTTGCCAAACTCTTCTTATTACTTAGTGCTTCATTACCTCTGATAAAGAAGCACAACACTAAATTCTGCCTCACTCCAACAAGTGTAAAATAGCATAATAATCTTCAGAATCTGAAGACACTGGCAGCACAGCTGTCATCAAGAACATAATTTTTGCCAGAGTAGTGTGTTATGGGAATGTATCGGGCTCAGTTCTCAGTGCTCAGAATAAGAAGAACTTTGCTGTTTATCAAGTCTTCATACTTTTTTCTTAATGGGAAGGAAAAAAACCAAAACCCAAACATGAAATTCAGTAAGAGAGAATGCAAAATAAACTCCCTCAAATAAATTCTGATTATCATAACTTTTCATCAAAATAGACACATCTGAATTAGCATTAAGTATATTCTCAATCATATTAGCTGCTTCTGTAACTGCTACCTTCTTGAGGACCCAAAGTTGTTTTACAAACGATTTATTAACCCTCAAAATAGTTTTCTTATGCATGAAAGAATAACCCTTTGTTTTTGTTGACACCATGTGTTCTTTTGGGACAACAATAAAAGAATTTTAATTTCCCAATCTTTTACTTTAAATATTTTTTTATCCTTCTTCTCTGTAATCCTAAGGAGAAAAAATAACAGAAACAGAATTTTCATTATGTAAATTGATACATAATGAAAAGTCTGATAATTATTTTTTGTATTCGTATCCCTCATATGCAATCATATTTTTTGAATGAAAAGTAAGCTATCAACTGTATTTTGTTCATATAGTGCCTCAGTTAGTAAACCCACAAATTCTATAGATTATCCTGACCCATGAATTTTTTCACCATGTTTTCTTCTCTACCCTGATAAGATGATGTGCTGGTTTTGGCTGTGAGGGAGTAAATTTTCTTCACGGTAGCTACTGTGGGTCTGAGTTTTAGATTTTTGCTGGAAACAGTATTGATAACTCAGGGGTGTTTTAGTTGTAGCTGAGCAGGGTTAACTCAAGTCAAGGCCTTTTCTGCTCCTCACTCCACCCCACCAGCAAGAAGGCTGTGAATGCACAAGGAGTTTGGAGGAGATGTAGCCAGAACAGGTTACCCCAACTGACCAAAGAGATATCCCAGACTGTACAGCGTTATGATCAGCATACAGAGATGAGGGAAGGAGAAGTGATGATACTTATCTTTCAAAGTCACTGTTATTCTTGATGGGGCCTGGCTTTCCTGGGCATGTCTAACACTTGCCTGTCCATGGGAAGTGGTAAATTAATTTCTTGTTTTGCTTTGCTTGTGTGCACAGTTTTTGCTTTACCTATTAAACTGTCCTTATCTCACCTTATGAGTTTTCAGCTGTTACCCTTCTGGTTCTCTTCCTCATCCTGCTCTAGGGTAGTGAGTGAGCAGCTGGGTGAGGTTTGGTTGCTGCCTGGTCTTAAACCATGACTGGAGAGGAAATGACAGAGAAGGACAACACATATTTATCTTCTTCTGTACTTTTCCCATACTGAAGAGTTCTAACCAGGTCATTTCGGTTCTCAGGTGGAAAACACTCCAAAGCTTGATCATCCCTTAGGCTCTTATTGAAGTTCTATCAGTTCTGTTTACTTCTGAGATAAACCTGAAGAACCAAAATGTCAAATTTGAAGGTGCTGACAAAACTTAGATTTATGAAGTGGCATCATTGTCTTACCTGCACTGTAAGCAACTAAAAGAGAGAGAGAGAGAGAGAGCATGTGCTATCTCCATCTGCATTACTTTATACTGATCTACAATTAACTTTACCTGCCATTTCACTGCCTACTCTCACAATATCCTTCTGAAACTTTTAGTGATCCTTACTGATTTTGTGAGTACTCAGCAGAAAAATTCCTTGTGACCGCTCAACCCCTCCCCCACAACACCTTTCAGTTTCTCTGTATTTCCTGTTTCAGCATCAGTGTGATGTGGCTGAATAAATCCATTCCTGTCCCATGGAGTTTTAAAATGAGAGGGTCATGGACAGCCTTTCTTGTTCTTCCACAACTGGAGGGTAGTACAGAAGCAAAATAATATTTGTTATACTTTCTTCTTAAAACATTCACTGTAATTTTTTTAAAGTTTAACAATTAACTCCATTCTGTCTGAGCTATGCTGCTTGCTTCATTTCTCCATTAAGCAGTTACGGCTGCTGAAATAGTATTCTCATTAATAAACCTTCGGTAATTTATACTTTGTACCACTAGGTGTCGAAAATATGTCAACACAAAGAGGAAAGACTTTCTCTGAACGTCATATCTTCAGACATGACAAAGCAGGAAAATACCGTGATTGACCATGTCATCCTACTGTATCTCAGTACCGTAGCAGACCCTACCATCACTGTAATGAACAATCACCCCACTGCAGGGCTCCTGCTATTAACAGTAAGAGCAAGCAAAACCCAGGCAGCCCAGGAAAGTGCAGTATGTTATGTATTACTTTCATATCTCTGCCATTTTTCAAAAATATTTATCACTGTCACCAATTCTTGATCTATGACCTTTTTTTGTATTTTGCATCATCCATTGGGGCCTTCCTTTCAAAGCTGTCATCTGTCCCTTATTCAAACCAGCTCTGCTCTCCAGGTAACATGACCATCAGAAGAAGACTGAAGCAAATTTTTAAACAAGGAATAAGAAATAGTTCATATTTTTGTACATAAAAAGGTAATATACCTATTCTTTCAACAAATCTTTGTGATTCCTTTAATTTTGGTGTTGTATTGGTTTACTTGAAAGAAATATGAAATATGATAGAAATATGATGGAACACATGCAAAACAAAGTTTGGGAGGAACCTGTTTTAGTAAAATGCTGGTGTTACATTTTATACCATGGCCCTCAGGAAGGCAGTCCTGACATGTCAGCTTTCAGAAGTCAACAAAAGTACAACTTAAATACAATTCAGTTTTAAAAACCCATCCCAAAAAATCCCACCACTAACTTTCTTCACTGCCAGTGGGAACCTTCTAGTTCAGAGGAAGACTGCTTAATCTACGTTTAATTTCTGGCCTAAATGTTATAAGACACAAAATAAGCAGCCCTATCACATTACAGCAGTGCCTCTAGCTTGCATTAAAGAAAAAATATTATGTGACTGTCAGGAATAAGGAACAATGCTGTGAAATAAGCGCCCCCACCCCC
>VZTH01004698.1:0-21540 GCA_013397815.1 Aleadryas rufinucha | reverse complement strand
TCCCCCCCCCCCCCCCTTTTTAGATCTGCTTTATTGCCTTGACCAAATCATGAGATTGAAGTGATCTCCATAAAATAATTATACGTGTGACTTTATTGCTTGGGAGGCTAAACATCATTGTTGCACATGGTCTTGGTAGACTTTACAGATTTATCATCTGAAGAACTTTAGATTACCTGATCTTGAAAACACACAGAAGAATTACTCCAGATTTGACTCCGGTTGACACTTTTTAACGGGAGACTTTCTGCCTGTGTTGTTTCTGCCAAGACGAACAATGTATGCAGAAATCATGGATTACCTCAGTTTCACCTCACAAAGGCTCAGCACTGCCTTTGACACGCAGGACCACACGTAATTTTATGGGGCGCCTTTTAGTGAAGCAGTAGGGAAATCTCATTCAAAAAAGCATTGCTTATGTCTTAAGTGTCACTATTTCCCTGTGTGCTATAGGCCGGAGAGCAAGGCGGTTCTCCTTAGTGACATGTGGAAGGTTATCCTCATAAGTGGTGCCTTTGACACTGATTAAGTTAGATTATATATCTGTTTTTCTCTCCCTCTGATAACCAGTTATATATGGGATATTTCACAGCCTGCCTCTGAATGAATGCTAACATGTCAGAAACTGATAAAATAAACTACAATTGATGACCCTGTTAAATGTTCTATTCAGTAGCATATAGACTAGTCTGCTTCTCATTGTGTCTGAAATTCTTATTTTTGTAGGTAAACAAATGCACATTCACTACCGATTGAATAGCCCCTTGAACTATGCTCTGCAGTTTGCATTTGGGTTAATCTTGTCGGTTTTAATACAGAGAGAAAAAAAGGAGAAAGCACCAGGGGTGGAATTGTTAGTGCTTTCACATCCACATTCCTCACATTTGGCAGGATGATAAACTGTAGGTAATGGACAGCCCTTGTTTCACAGGATGGGCAAGCCAGCCAGAGCACAAAGAGCTTGCTAAAACGATATCTCACAAGATGTTTGGGAGCCTCTCAGCTAGACAGGAATTTATTTGGGAGTACTGTGCTGTGGGACTACACTTTCTAGCCTAAGCAATTACAGCTTCAAGCTGAAGAAACAGGAGTGGAAGGTTAAAATGGTTTAAACACATGCTCCTAAATTGTACCCAAAACATAGCTGTTGACACTTGGCGTGCTAATAGATGGAGCAAGTGGTGGCTTCCAGTCAGTCCATTTGATGGCTCTAGCATTTGTAGCCAGGTCTCCGAAGCACAAGTGAATTAGCAAAATGAATTCAGAATAAACTGAAGGCCGATTTCTTGAGCTGGTTGTTTTCCCCAGCCTTTTACATGTAGAGTATAATTGCTATATTATTTATAGCAATTATCTTAAAGCATGTTATCTGTAAGCTGTGCTACGTTATTTCACTTTGTTTAATGAAGTAATTGCCTTTAGAAAGGCAGTGACTAAAAGTCATGCTAAAATCACTTAAGTTCTCCCTCTTCCCACACACAGAATGCCTCCCTCTCCTTTTTTTTTTTTCTTTCCTTTTTTTCTCTTCCCTGTTTTATTGTAAGGAGATCACATTGCTTGAGGTGTGATACTCTGGATCCTCTCAAATTCGGCCAAGGTTCCTGGCATGGGAAATCAGGAGCAGAGGAGCTGAGGTGACTGCTCTGACACGCTGGCAAAGACAGGCCTTTCAGCCCTGCACAGCAGCCACAGGCAGGCCTCCTTTGGGGACCTTCTTTTTTCTTTATGATCTGGTCTTCATGCATCGTGCAAACCTGCAGTACTTGAAATTGCTTGTTGCAAATGAGAAGAAAGTGTTCTTCTGAGAAAAAAATAGTGATTAAAATGTTATTCATGTGTGCCTAATGTCTGTCTGCCTTGGCTGCTGACATAAAGAAACCTGTTTTTCTGGTCATTTATCATACATCTACATGGATTTGCTTATGAGCTCATTCTTTGTGAGGCGTTGTGGAAACTTACATAGGAATGTTAAACTGCTTGAAATATTTTGATTAAAATACTCAGTGCCACAGAATGTAGACTTTTAACTAAGTCACTGGTGTCTTGAGGGAGGGGAGGTTTTTTGGCGAGGGTGGGGGGAAGGGAGCAGCAAGGGAGAAGAGTTTGTGGGGCAGTTGCATGAAAAAGCAGAAGAAGGGAGGATGGCAAATGGACAGTGTTAGAAGAACTTGGAAAAAACTCCTGTGGCTTCATTGTCTCCTTAAAGCCAGAGAACACAAAGACAAATGCAGTTCAGCCTTTCTCCCATGATGGAAAATGTAAACCGTTGACACAGCTCCCATGTTTAACTTGTTTAATTCTCATTTTAAATTCAGTACTATACCAGCCGTGTGAACTCTGAAGATTTCTTTAGTAATCCATTTTGTAGTTCCGAATCAAAAACAAAGTGAAAAGGTCTGACACAATTTGCTTTTATTTTTAGGCAAATCAACCCTGGTCATAGTTAATAAGGGGATTACAACCCAGACTAGGTCTTTACAGATGTAATGTAAATCAAGGGCAGAGTATAAAGAAACTGATCCCTTTTGATTGAAGTATGGTAAAAAGGCATAGAGAAACTAGCAGCAGTAATCTGATTGTATGGCAATAAAACCACCATTTTCTGTCTTTCAGATAAAAATAAAGTGGTAAATCCATGCAGTTCATAAGATGTAAAGGCAGATAAAGGGTGATGCCATGGCAACATATAGATTAGCTTGATGTTAGAAATGACACGTCTCTGAAAGGGGTGTTATAAACTAAGGGCCTTGCTCCGGGCTGTAAGGTATTATGTGAGAACCGCACAAAACTTGGGGGCCGGGATTAGGAACTATGAAAGGCCTACTTGTGGCTTGGGGTGGTTGGAGCGGTGAAGAAAAGCTGCTCAGTTCTTGCTCATTGGTGGTGTATAATGTGGTAAAGATAGATTTCATTTACTGCTTTTTGCCGAGATGGGGGCCGATTAAAACTCGAGATGTCTGCAATTGTGATGTGTGGAAGATTTTCCTTTTTAACTCCTGCCCTAGCAGCAGCCTTTCTGAAGAATTGGCTGCACTTGGGGTTTGTTGCCTTAATCTGTTTGGGCTTCGGGCAGGAGCATGCTGGCAAGGCACAGAGAAGAGAGAGGATAGGTAGGACTGGGGTTATCTGGAAGGAAAACAGAGACCTTTTGATTTCAGCTGTGTTTTAGTTTGTGGTCTCCATCTCACACTCCATGGGAGCAGCAAAGATAAACATGCTCCATTGTCTGTGCCTTGGCCAGGTGATACTTCACCATCTCTTGTGTTTCCTGTCCTGCAAAAATATAAAAGAAGAAAAGAAAAAAGCAAAACAAAAACCCGAACAACCACAAACAAACCAGCATCCATTCTTATTTACCAGTCAAGCTGCAGATAACCAAATGGCTCTGGCTCAGTCTCTAGGTTGTGTTTATTTCTAAGAGGCTGGCTGAAATCTAGAAATGAATGAGATAAGCATCTGTCTGCCCCCATTCCCCTCCTCCTCGGCCAATTTACGATTACTGGGATGAGTTTGCTGTCAGCCCCTTGAGTTCAGCCGGCAGACAGTACAGCTATTGTTTTCATCATTTATTTTAAGCGATCTGCAGCTGTAAAGGTAGTAAATACCTCTCCTAGTGCAGCTACTTGCATGTGGTTTTTCTTGCTTTTTCTCTTAAAGAACCTTTAAATAGTTAATACTTGCTTTTCTACCCAACTGACAACCCTGAACGCCCACAACTTAAAGTCAGCATTACATTGCAAATCAAGGATACGATTCAAATGAGAAATATCTACTTTACTGCCTGTTCATTTGTCTGCGAAAGGGGGAGAAGAAAGCACTCTGCATTTGTTAAGCGCAGTCTAGACACAAGGGGAAAAAACACCGAAGCCTACAATAACAGTTGTGTCTTTCTTCAGTGCGAATGAGCTTGGGATGAGCTCGGCAAAATGGAATTCATGCTGTTTGTTTGGCAGTGGCTCGGACACTTTTAAAGTGGATTGGGTGGTTTGGTTTTTTTTTTTTGTTTTGTTTTGTTTTGTTTTGTTTTTTTATTCCAGGGTTTTTTTATATGAAGATGTTAATTACATGCTTGAATTTATCATTCTTACCCTATCCCATAGTGTGCTGAAATCTTCACAATTCTGACTGAAAAGGGAACTCCAGACCCCAAACTGTCAAGCTGCTGATGCTGATGTGATTTAACAAATGAAAAATAAACAAGTTCATATAGAGAGCCGGACGGATTGGCAGAATATACAGGGCCTGAAGTTCTCAGATGGGTTTCCTGTCTTGAAACTTAACCTTCACAAATCTATAGCAAAAGATCCAATTCATTTGCTGAAATTCTCCAAAGCACAGGGGCAACCTCATCTAATTTACAGGCTGGTCACATCCAAGCACCTTGCATTCTGCATTTGACAATGATTGCTAATGGGCCATTCAACTAAAGTATTTGCTTGTTAACAGGGAACAGAGCATGATAAATGTCCAGCAAGCTTGCGGCCTCCTTCAGCTTTTCAAATGCAGACTGGTGCATATTTATGGCAGGCAAATGACAAAGGGGGAAGCTGAATTACTGTGGCCTTATGCTTTCTGTTCGAACAAGGGTTAAAGTAATTAAAGAAATAATGCAAAAACCGATGTCCTTTGTTTGCCCACCATTATCCTACGTTTAGCTTTCGAACCTGCCTGTCATGTCACATTTCAGAAATGTCCCAGATAAGGCCGGACAGGTTTGGCAGGGCACAGGGAGAAATGGGGAATCATCTACGAAGAGCATCCTGGACGGTGCACCCCAGCTCTTCCTGCGTCCAGAGTCTTTCCCCTCCAGGTTCCCCCCTCCTTAAGGAGTTTTCACTGATACAAACTCGAAGGTGTTTTTAAAACAGAGATTTTGCAATTTGCGCTCCTGTTCCCTAAATGGGAAAAACACCCCCCAGCGCTGAAGAGCGGACAGGCTTTGAGAAAACATGTACATTGAGCTCAGTATGTTTCTGGAAGTCAAGTATGAAAACAAAATGGCAGAACAAAAAACAATTTTGCATTGCTCCTCTACCCCTAGACAGGTCTTAGGACCCAAAATGAAAAAACATGCACACAGAAATTTCCTGAACTTGAGGTGTCTTCAGTGTCATTTAGAATTATCTGGGTTGGGTTTCTTTTTTGTTGTTACCATTTTTGTCCTTGTAAATTCAGGTTTAATCTTAACCTATCTAGCTCCTGTTCAACTTCATGAAAACACTTCCAGTGATTTCAGTGAGTACTGCAAGTCCTGCAAGCCTGCAAGGGTTTTACATTATAATTATTTTTCATTATAGACAAAATTGAAATTTTCTTGTAATGAAAAAAGTCTATCATTTTACTCTAGGAAAGAGAACATACAGATTTTTTTTTTTTTTCTGTTAGCTGTGATGCACAGACCTTTCCTTTGATGTGATTATATACATTGTCAAAGACAGCAAATAAGGGCAGGACCTCTATCTTTTTTGGCAATCCTGGCCAGCCAACACCCAGTGTTTATTGCGGTATCAGCGTGATAATTATAATGCAGCTGATTTAAACTTTGATGTAATAGTCTATGCTTTCTTCTGGTTTTAAACGTAAGTTCCAAGCCAAAAAAGATAAAGGCTGGTAGAGGATTGTGTTGCTAGGTGAATCATTCCTGATGTATGACATATACATAACTATAAGATGGGTTTCCTACCTATAGTGTTCTTTTAAAATGTCTTATGGGTGATGGCTAAAATAGGATTTACAAAACTTTATTTGGTAGGATTAGAGCTTTGCACTCCTTAAAGAAAAGTCAAGTTTTACGTGTCAACAGAAAACGAGACATTATTTGGCTTGTTTTGCACAGCAGGATAGGCTAGATGGTGAAATGATAATGTTAGGCTGAAAAATTTGTGATGCTGCAAATTGCTTCTCACTGTTTTGTTAGCTTTTGTTGGAATAGGGCATTTATTTAGATACCCAAATGAGAGAACAGTGGTGGGAAAGGTGAACACTGCACTGTAAAGGGAAATGTGTTTTAAAGCTAGTAAGAGTGATTTGAAATTTTATTATCATTATTATTATTGTTAGTTAAAACCCAGTCTCACTTGAATGCTGTTTTATTTTGGATTGGGAGTTCTGCCAGACTCCAGCCTGTCAGAGCTAAGAAGACTCAAATCAAGTCCAGGCCTATTTCTGCAGCAAACGGGAATTCTGGCTCCTTGCCTGCGGATTCATTCAGGAAGACCCATCTGGCTTTTGATGTTCTGCAAGTTTGAAGCAGTTTGTTTAAGGAACCTATGCAGCAAGCACTGGTGGAAGCACACATAACTGCGCTTCTTCTGACTCCTCGAGTGGTGCATCGTTTCACAGTTTCATTTTTGCTTGGTGCTTGCCATCTGCTTACCTACTGCCTGAGCAGCAGTTGGTTTCTATACCTGACTGGATAAAAGTGTAAATTTGGAGCTGGGAACATCTTGACTCCTTTTGAGGATTTGCAGTCCCATAGCATTCTCTGTCCACACTTCAGTTGCTTTCTTCATGTTTAATTAATTTCAGTTTAGTTCAGAAGCAGTCTAGCTTAATCACTGCACAACGCTTGACCTTCAGGTTTTTGGGGGGTTTCTTTTTCCAGGGTATTTCTGAGCTATATAGATTAGCTGAACACGGAAAGTCACATTGGCAGACAGATTACTTCACTGCCTGAAAAATACTTGAAAGGCAATTTTTAGTGGTAATCATTCTTTCTATCAGACAGTTTTCAGGCACTTTTTGAGGAAAACCAAAAGCCAGATCTTAAATTTACAGCTTATTGTAGTCTTCCATTCTGTGGATCAGTGTGTGACACCAAGGCAAGCAGGACTGCGCTGTGCTCCTACGGCCTGACTTGGGAAACTGTCCTTATTCAGAAAGGCTCACGTCGAGCATGTGCTGAATGCTGAATATTTCTGCTGAAGCAGGACGAATTAAGCATGAGCTGTCTTGAACCAAGGCCAGTGTGAAGAGGTTTTTAGGGGTTGGACAAATACAGGTCTCTCCAAAGCTTTGTTGCTTTTTTTAAAATCAGAAAATGATGTCAGAAGCTACAGCCCTGTCTGCATTTGGAAAGAGATGTATAGCTTGCCAGTAGTCAGTGTATCCCTTGTGCCAGCTGGGAGCTCAAGCAGGTCCGTCAGCTGTGCCTCTGGAGTCTGGCTGCACAGGTAGCTCTGCTTCAACTGAGTTTTCGGTGCTTTTTTTAGCTTACTGTTTGATGTAATGCCAGCATCACATTTCCACTGACACGTGGTCACTGGATGTGACCTGGCTGTTCCCAAGAGCCCAGGTTTCGCCCTGCAAGAGAGGGCCTGGTTTGTGAGGGGTGCACTGGCTGAGCCTCCCTGCAGTAGAGGCTGAACCAAATGTCAGGGTCTCATGAGTGCAGAGCAATGGGTTAAAACTGAGTGGCTGGATCTCCTGTTGTTCCCAGCTTTCTGCTGAACCCCTCCTATGGACTCTTCCATCTGGGGCAGGGATGTCAGTTGTGTCAAATGCACTTTTGGACATTTACAGAACTTTTTTAACTACTCAAGTGTCAGTTTAGCTTCATTTCAGAGGCTCAGACCTCGTAGTGGGCCAAAAGCTGGTTCTTCATAGGTCAGATATTACTACTGCCTTGGAGGTGGCTATGGCCACCTGGTTTTATTCTGCTTCTGCACATCAGTCAAACCTTGGAAAAGTTGGTACTTCGTGTAAGAACATAGGATCTCTGTGCTTGCGAGTGGCTGATTCTTGGGTTTAATGTAAGAAGCAAGTGCAGACTGATTGTAGATCTCCCATTTGGATTTTTGCTCAAGGTAATTTTCTCCTTGGCATAAAAATGATTTGCCAAAATAGGTTTGTTGTACAGTTCTGTTATTGATTTGGCATAAACTTTCCTGAAAGTTGTGAGTTAACAATTTGTTCTACTTCCAGTATTCATTTATGCAGGCAAATGGTATGCAATAATCTATTTTCTAACAACTGGAAAGTAGATGAAATTTTGTCTTTGACTTGGAGATACAATCACCAATTATTAATGTCTCATCAACTAAAAAGACAGTCCCCGCCCTCTTTTATAGACTTTGCTTGGAGCATGTCTTGAAACAAGTCAGTACAGGTGTGAGCAAACTGTAGTTAAGAGAAGGAAGACTGCAAACTTTGGTTGGCATCCTTATATTGTGGCTGACATAAGACATTTGTTTTTCTAACAGGAATAGTAGAGAAGAGCACAGAATAGCACAGCAATAGAACAATCTGGTTTGCACTTTTCAAAAAGTAGTTCTTTGGCAAATGCCAGCTGCTCTCTGTTAGCTTTCTAAAAGCAAAGGCTTTAGTGACTTGTGTAAGAAACACACGTTTTGGTTTGACTTTCTGTTCCATGCTGACTCCTGCTCTGCATCTTTTCAATAAAGTGCCATCTCTTGGGTTTGGCACACCCTGCCTCTCTGAGCACAAGTCAAGTAGAGCAATGGTTTTGTGTTACGCTGAATTCATGGCACAGATTTTTTTTATTTTACTTCCTTTTTAATTTTTTTTTCCAAAATTCAAACCATATAAATACCTGATTATCTTTGCCATGAGAGCAAAGAACTACTTTAATATTCCCAGTAGCATATTTTGAACAGCAATTCTTTAATTAAAACAACATTGGTCTCTTCCTGTATTTCATGGCTAGCAAATGAGAGAAAACACCAGTGTTAATATCAAGGGGAGTCAGTTTTCATTACAGTAATGGTTCAATTGTGCAATGCTGTAGGCACTGAAATTTAATATTATTGTGACTTGTATTGTAATTGTAGGATGACAGAGGAAAATGGATTAAGTTTAAATGCAAGTGTACACAGCAGCACATGGACTTTGTCAAATGGCAGCTGAGGGTTGGTACAGGATGGGTCCCCCTCTGGCTCTGTCATAATGAATTAGTATTGTGTAAATAACTGGCCACTAGACTATAGATTTATTACCTTTTGCAGATCTGTGTGGACACACACAGACATACGTCGATTCTGTACTGACTGTAATTGTAGTGCGGAGTTGCAGAACGGGTTTATGCCTGTAGGCTTGAAGGGTATTTGAATGTCTAGGCTTCTTGTCTTCACCTTTCATGAAAATATTCTTGTCTGCCAGTTTGTGAAGTTTTGTTCTGAAGGATACACCCATCCTTTTAGTTCAGGCACTGCTAACACATGCATGGCCTCAGACTGTAAAGCCTTTGTCATCCTGATGAATAAACCGAATTCAAGTTGCAGATGATCTCTGCTTTAGAAAATTATGCTAGAGACAACTAGTGTTAATGACCAATATCCCCCTCTTTTCCAGTTGCCCATAAACATGCAGATTGCAATGGAAGACAGTAATCCATCCATTACTGATCTCTTCCATGGAAGATTAAGGACAATGAGAGCTAGATGTTTCATTTGTTTGCAGTGTAGGCAAGTGGAAGATGTCCCTAAGGCAGTGCCTGATAGTGTATTAGCGACTAAACATGACGACCTGTCGTTTTACCCCGTATCTTCACACTGTTCCTCCGATTTATGTTCACATTGAAACCTGTTCTAATGTTAAAGTGCAAAAGGGGGCAGTAAAGTGCTATCCAAAAAAAAATGTTTATTTTTATGGGTACTTTTTGTGGCAAAAGTTGCATTTCTCAATAGACTTATAATCGCCCATATTAAAGTAATGATCACAAGAATATCTTCTGTTTGAAAGGCTTACAAATGTTGCCACAGTGTATCATTAAGTGTTGTGGAAGTAATGTTTGTCCTTGAATGGAGCCCTGAAACATGCTACATATTTGGAAGGAATCGAAGGCAGGAAAGTTTCCTCAGATATATTTAGGACATAGCTATATGAAGCACTTCTGAAAGAATTCCAACTTTGCTAATCATCTCAGATTCTCATGTTGTACATTACTAGCACCACGTTTCTGGAAAAAGCAAAATGAAAAGAATGCTGAGGCTAGGGGTTTCTGCTTGAAGTACTAAAGTGTGTAGTGGTGGCATGGGTCAAGAGTTGGGCTCTCATCCAGACCCACATGCATCATTTGTCAAGAGGTAACTAGAAAGAGCAACTAATTACAATGCACCTACTGAGTGTTTTTTCTTTCAGAAATTCCTCATATTAAGCCATTTATACAGACTGGCTGCTGCTTTCCACTGCAGCCAGTTGCAGTTTTTAAACTCTACCCAGGAAGCACATTTCTACTGAAATGAAATGAAATGAAACTGAATAAAAAGGAGAATGTGCCTATGTGTTTCCATGCTTGTGCACAGAGCAAGTGAGCAGTGATTCCATTTGCTGAAGCTGAGTAAGTCCAGCAGTGTTGTGAGGTTCATATTTCTGTAAATGCTGATGAAATGTTAATATAATACACTTTAAAATAGAACATTGGTCATATTCATCCTTTTTTTTTTTTGCTCCTTACTTAGAAGACTGTAGTGAAGCACATTAGTGGTTCTTTTGTGGTAACAGGAATTGATTTAGTAAATGGATCAGAATTGTCTAGTGCTTTAAGTACTTTAAGCAGAGCAGTAATGGCTTTCTGCATATAATGCAAAAAGTTAATTGCTATTAATAGTGCCTTGTGTGGAGGTCATGTATGAAAACGGAATATAAAACCTGTATTTTTTTTAAAAAAAATCCTTAGATTTAGTAAAAGATCAGATTGTACATCTTTTCGACATTTCAAGCCTTACCCTTTTGGTAAATGTTCTGAGCCAGGTTTCACATTTTTGTGCAAAAAACCCATTGCACAGGAAAAGACAGATAGGTGTTTACTCTTAGAAGTTTTTTAAGGCAGGGAAAAACATGCCTGAGTTTACATGGGGAAAAACAAGCATTAATTTTTGCACTCTGGTGGGATTGGAGGGGTAAAACACAAGTTAGTTTGAAGGTTTTAGTTACGTAAGTGGGCTTTTTGCTTTTTTCTGCGAGTGAGAGCCAAAGCAGCAAGGAAAAGGGCAACTTTCCAGCAAAACTAAACCACCTCTCGCAGGGAGAGATGGCATCCGATGGAAACAGATATGCTGCCTAACAGCAAAACCCTTCTGGCAGCTGCACACCAGGCGGCTGAAGGAAGGGCGCTGCCTTGGCTCCACATGGTGGGCTGGGGAAAGGGGGCTCTCAGTGCCCCTGCCTCTGTGGTCACTCCAAGATGCCATGATCCCAACCTGTGCTGGCATGATTCCCTGGAGGGGGACTGCAAAGTGACCTACCTCTGCTGGAACTGAGAACTGGGGTAGCCTTGAAGGGGAGTCTGCGGCATTTCCTTTGGCTTGCTTACATTTTGTGAAGAACGAGATCACATTTGTAACATCGTACATCATAGCTTTTAAGTAACCAGATTTTCTCTTTGAGTGTTTCCAATAAGATGTGTTTGGTGCTGGGTTGCAGGTTGTTTGGTGCTGGGTTGCAGGTGACCTTCTGTGTACAGGAAGGGTGAAAGGGCTACAGTTTTGCCAAATAGCACGTTTTAGCTCTGGGGTTTGTGTTCTCTCAAGTGCAAAGCACCTTTAGACTTGTGATGATTCTAAGCTGAGTGAAATGAAAAAGTGTCTGTATTTCTGCAACAGCTCTAGTCATAAGAGTTATTTGTTGAAGGAAGCTCGTGACAGACCTTTCTAGGAGACCAGCTAGGGCATTTTCTGATGTGTTTGGAGACGAATGATGTCTGTGGGTGTCTCTGTACAGTAGAAGCTCTGTGCCTTTAGAACTGTGATGTGATGGTGCAATTTGACTGTCAAATCCTGTAGGTCCATGCAAAAAAATATTTCTTTTGGGGAGAAGCAGATGCACTCTTAGCCCATCTTTTGTTTACATGTGTTAGAAATTGCTTGTTGTATTTTTAGTATTTTGCTAAAGGTAGTGCGATGAATGGATAAAAGAAATGGCTAAAATTTCATACAACTTCCTGATTCCCTGTCCACTAAAAATTTTGAGAAAATGTAATGCTATAGAATTATTCTTGTATAGGTTATTAAGATTTCAGTTGCAAACACACTGCATCGTCTTGCCCTACTGAAGTTGATGGAAAACTTTCAACCAATGTCAGTAAGAATAGGTCCAGGAAGAGGCATTAAGAACGGTGCCCATTTGCATGGCTACTGGAGACACATGAAATGGTGTGGCACCACTGACATGTTGTGTCCAGCGCTGTGATTAGAACAACATAAAACCTTTACCATTCCCTTTTTCAGTGCACTGCAAGCATTTGCCCCAGGTAGTCTGAAAGAAGATGGGCTCCTTTGGAGGTGAAGAAGGGTGAGGAATATGAGGTACCCCAAACCCTAGGATGGAGATTGGCTGTGGTTTCAGGGGACTGCTTCAAAGCATTTATGAGCTTACTGCAGGTTTTATTGCAGGGGAGCCTGAACATACATTTTTCCCTTACAGTAGAAGTGAGAAATACAGGACTTGCTGCTTTACCAACTTGTGTTATAATGTTTTATAATTTGGTTTTGTATAACGTGGTACTTGCCATTAAAGATCTTAAGGGATGAGCGTGAATATATTTGTTTATTTATTTGTTTGAATTCCATTTAGTTTCTAGCCTGCAAGTCCCATTAATGCTAGTAACCATTCCTTACATGAATGGTTTCATTAACTGTGTGAAAAAATGTTACATATAAATAAAGGCTACCAGATTAAACTTCTTAAATTTTATTTAAATTCAAAAACATCCCTGTTTAGCATGTTGTGTAAAACTTTCCTGTAGTATTAAAATGATTTAATAACACTGCAGTGGTAAAGAAAAGTAGCTTCCAAAATTCACTTTAAAGAATTTTAATAATATGAAATGCTATACTTTTTTTGCTCTCAAAGTTTCATTTGCTAGTCGGTGTATAAAGCCAGTCTGTCATCTTGCTATGTCACACTGTGGTATTTTTTCTTGCAAAGATTTCATGTAAGTATGGTGCCTTTTTGCCACACAAAATTATGTACCCATTTTGAGACAGACTCCACATTAACCTTTTTTTAATGAACCTTGTTTTTCTGTTTGTTCACAGCAGTTACTGATCCTGTTTTCATTGAATTCATGTTCACTTAATCTATTTAAAGTGGAGTGAGATGAGTCTTATAAAATCACTGCTTCTGCACAAAAAGCATTTCAGATTTACAGCTGGGTGTATAACTTACATGCATGCAGCGTATTTTTGTACGTGGTCTTGAATATGACAAAAACTAACGTGAAAGTTTTGTACAGAGATTTTGCAGAGAGCTCTGTTCTGTATTTTTGGATTTTATGCAGTTCAGTGTTTTTGGGAATCAGGAAACTGATTTTCATCATAATGAGCCCACTGCTCCTTCACTGAAATCACTAGCCTTTTCCTGAAACTTCTATTTGCTTTGCATCAAGCTGGTAGGACTTTTGGCTTGCTTATATATTTCTTCTGTGGACAAAGTGATATTCAAAATATGAACGTTGTTATTTTCTCAAAAGTCAGATGATTAATACATCTACTATTTAATAACCATTATTTTTAAACAGTAAGAACTTGTACATGGAATGTAAGTCTGTATTCCATTTCAGTTTGCAGTTTTACAAGTAACGGACTAAAATACTGTGTTATTAGTATTCATCATATTTCCTTAATAAAACTTTTCAATGCATAACTTTATAGTCAGGCCGGTAGTTAAACTTCATAAAGTTAAGTGGGTAGGATTCCCCAACAGTAGGTTTCAGGCTGCATTTTAAGAAGCATCTTGATCGTTCACATTTTTAGGATTATTTTTGTGACATTAATTTAAAGCTAACTGCCTACACCAATTAGTTCGGGTAAGTTATTAAAGCACAGAAATTTGGCACTGCCTCCCCAGTTAAATATACAAGCCTTGCATTGAGTACTAACATGCTTTCTAAAATCATATTTATTTTATAATTACTAGAATATAGTTAAAGCTAAACATGCATATATATTTATAATATGTGTACATATATGTATATGTATAGTTTTGCAAGTTGGAAAAACCCTGACAAAACACTTGGTTACATCACTCAGTACTGATTAACAACATCTCTTAAGAATTTATTTCTCTAAGAATTTTTTCTCTTGATAATTTTACAATTTCAGAAATTTTTGCATACTAAGAAATGGTAAAATATTCTCATTGAATGAGAGTGTGGACAGGTTAAGTTCGACTTTTTTTTTTTTTGAGAATTTCCTATTATGAAGGGAGGCAGGTTTGAGTGGTTATCATTAAGCAACATTCTTTTGTAATTTAATATGGTTGAATGTGCTAAGTTTCTTTAAACAATAAGTAGATTCTTAAGAAATTAGTTGGAAACAAATATACATTTTATTTTTTTTATAAAATTTCACAATCAAATTTAATTTCTTGAGGACTTTGACCAGTAGGGTTACATTAGTGCCAGGAACTGCTGCTGAGCCTTAAAATAAGTGTGGTAGATAAAATCATTGTAGCCTTGGTGTGAGTGGGGAATGAACTACTCTGTTCTTAATTTCTGTTTGTGTGTCATGTGACTTTTTGGTCAAGTACAGTAATTATTTTTAAAAAGCTATGGGAACTCTTCAAGTTGTTATTTGATGAGCTGCATGACTAGTTGGATGTGTGGGAGGGATTCACATCCATGGGCTTTGCACAGATGTCAAATGTCGCCCACAATACACCAGTTTTGGGCTGACAGTAAAAATGCCATCTGTATCGAAAAGTGCCAGACAGAAAGCGCATGAATTTCATCGTACAGCTTATATGGTACTTAATATACTTTTCTGTGCTTTCTCACAGCAAGCACCAGGATTATGTATTGTGAGCAGGATTTTTTGAATGCTCTAAGAGTCTTGCTGCATCTGACTGCTGACAGAAATGAGTTGGGAAGCTTGCTAAGCTTTTTTCTTAAGTTTCTGTTGGGGTACAGTGGCCTGTGTTGGTATTTAAGTTTTGCAGTAAATCATACTTAAAATGCAGAAAGTTAAAAAGCTTTTAATAGAAAGCAGTGGTTCCAGTGCTGTCGCTGTCCCAGCTGCTTGGAGAGCATGTCACTGTCCCAAGCCACCACTGGAGTAACAGCCTCCACAGGAACAGTCACAGGATTCTGGAAACATCTTGCTTTGTCTTTATTATATGTCTGTTTTGATGGAAAAAAAAAGCTTTTTAATTAGTTGAAGACACATTTTGATCAGACTTTTAAAGCCATTTCATTAACTTAATTTTTATAGACATCATCCTGCAAACATTTCATCAGTCTTACTGCTACTTTGCAATACTTAAGGCAACATATCAACACTTGCAGAAATAAAGACTCAGGATTAATCCTGAAGTTTTTTTAACCTCTACCAAGGCTGAACGTGCATTGTCCTTTCTTTTTTTTTTTTTTTTTTCAGATAGAAGGTCTTCAAAAATAGGATCATAAAACAGTAGTCTTAATCCTCCTGACATTTCATAAATAGCTTCAGAAAATGCTTAGTACCCAGCAAATTATTTGAAGTCTTTCTAAAAAGTACAGTAGCAAAAGTATTACACAAATGCAGGGATAATAATCATGCCTACTACTAATCAGCCACTATAAGTTTTGGGGTTGAACTGCAATGCGTGAGGTGAAACTCTTTTATTATCTCCATCCATATTTGGGCTTTGTTGTAAGAAAATAAGGAAAGTAAATTGGAAAAATATCTCTCCTAGCAAAGGTCACGATCAAAACTGCAAAGTGTGGAAAAAATTTCAATACAATCAAGTTCTCAGATTAATCCTTGCATTTTCAGCCTTTTTTCTTCCTTAATCCCATCAGCATTAGATCCTACAAGTTCAGACACTCAAGTGGAAGGAGATTTACTGAGTTTAGTTCTAAAACTGTACAGACTTCAGAGTCATAGCAAGAATATTCCCTGCCATAAAGTCTAACGAGTGCATTGCTTTAAAGCTCTTGTAAAATGTCATGTTAACTGTCTGTCGGGGGTGGTTCTGTCCTCTGCCTTTTATGGGACAATTCCTGGCTGAAACCAAGGCTCACAAGTGTGCCTTCTCTCCTGCAGCTCTTTCCGAGGATTGCCTTGCATACCATGTCTCAACCCATCTTGTTTGTGCTCAGCGTTTGCATGGAGAACATATACTGTGTCTGTTCCATGTATATGTGCAAAGTCTAAAATCAGAATCAGTGTCTTTTGTTTCTCAGGGCAGCTTTTAGGTCATATTATTGATAATGGAGGATAGGTGCATTATCTAAACTTACGAATTTCATATTTGTTATGTATGGAAACCTGAATTGATTAACTTAAAAGCAAAGATTCAGCCCTTTGAAATCTCATGTGTTTACTATTACACAGTCCGTTATGTGAAGAAGAATTGCTGCAAGAAGAAGTATTAGCAGCAGTGGGATCATAGAGTGACCAGCCTTTGTCCTGGCATGCAGATGGGGGAATAGGAGTGACTGTCATTTTCCTGGTACAGCACTGCTGCACAGGAGCAAAGTTAAAATGGGACTGTGGTCAGACAAGGTAGAAAAGTCAGTCACAGGTGACAGAGGTTGGCTTGGAAACTATCCCTTTGCTTTTGCCTGGTCAGAGTTGATCCCCAAGGAGAGCCAGAATCAGAATACATGCTGCTCCCTTGGGAATATTTGCTGGTTGGGATCCACCTCCCCTCCTTTCCTTGGTACCCTTGCAGAACTGGCCTCTCTCTTAGTCATAGGGTCATAGAATCATATAGGTTGGAATAAACGTGTAAGATCATCAAGTCCAGCTGCTAACCCACCACTGCTGTGTTCACCACTAAACCACGTCCTAGGCGCCACATCTACACATACATCTGGTTGTCCTTCAACCAGGCTGGTAACTGAGGATGCACTTCCACCTTTCCATTTGTTTGATCATTTCAGCTTTCAGGAGGTGGTAGTCACTGCATTCCTTTGGCATGTCTGAAATCTGGAGGAGGAGGCACAGCTTTGCCCGACCTCCACTTCAATCTCAGTTCGAGCAGCCGTGGCCAAGCCCAGTTTCTGCAGTCTGGAAATTACACTGCACAGCACAAAAGAGCGCAGTGATTTATACATCAACAGTCGCTTTTCTTGCCATAACATTTCATTGTTCTAGTTCCCTGAATCTGTAATTACATGTCTTTGTCCTGCTACGTGCTGCTTCATAACAAATATAATTCTTACACTGGCTTTGTGAGTGAAAATAATCCTGCTCAATTAGCACAGATCATAAACTTGAATTGTGTGGGAGCAAGCAGTTGTAAATGATGGATTTGAAATTTGGGGCGTTGCATCATCCTTTAATTTAGTGGGTTCTCCCCCACCACTACTTCATGCTGGTGACTCCTTTTGCCAAGCCAGAGGTTGGAGGTCGCCGATGCCTACAGCTTTGTTCTGCGTGGGCCTTGATACTCTAATTTAAAGTTTCCAGGAAGGCTGCCTGTGAATAAGCTAGATTTACTACATGTGCTATTTAAATACTAGCACTTGGAGAAGGGTGTTCATTAGGCAGCAATTGTTTCACTTGGTTTTTCAGGCCGATTCTCCATTAAGGAAGATCTTTGGAAAATGCTGGCAGGCAGGAGAAAGAGGAAGGAAAGTCAGTCTTTTAGGTCTGTGCATTTGAGTATGTTGTGTTGTTGGCTGTTGTTCTAAAACATGCACTTCTTGGCCTTAATTGAAACAAACATGTCTTAATGGAGAGAGAAACAAAAACTTGCTTTTGTCCTTGTGAGAACACAACTCCTCATTCAGTGGATGAATCAATACTATAAGTAATTATTTATATTTTTCTTCCATGAAGAAGTGGTCGTGTCTGCCTGTTAATTATTATGTGGAGGAAGGACAAAATACTATGTCTAACCACAAGTATTAAAGCTGGCTGCCAGCTTTTGTGTAAGAAGTCTTCCCGTACTAGGAAAAAAAGTACACCTGTCTTTCACTACTAGCACAAAAAAAATCGAAAAAGTGCTAAAATAATGACAGGGTGGAATTTATGAAGAGAAATCATTGTAGTGTAGCAGTCATGCTGTCTTGGATATAAGTGTTTTCCCAGAAGCATGTGTGGTCCATGGATCAGGTAGATGTCTGTCCATCCCAGGTCTGTAAGCATGGTCCTGGTGAGTGACTGATGTTCCTTTGTGTTACAATAGTAATATCAATCAGCATCTTAAGATATTCTTAAAAGTCTTAAGTTTTTTCCTGTCCCACATGGCTGTTCATGGGGGTTGAAAAATTATGTTTGTCATTCTCCCATGTCCAAAATTAGCAAAATATGTGCAAAAATAGTAGAAATATTAGCAAAACAGAAAAACAGGATCATAGCCCACCAGATATTGTATTAGCTGCTCTGCATGGCTAAATGCAGTGGTAGAAACAGCAGTGCCTGCCAGAGAGAGATGTAAAATCTGCTAGAGTGCCCAAAACTGGGATAAGGACTACAAGACTCAATCCATCTATAATTTCCAAGATCTGAATAAACATCTTGTTGATATTGAACCAAGCCCAAACTATTAAGATTTGTTTGCTCAGTCTGTCATTTTAGTTTTGGAAACTGTGTTTATTTCTGTCTGTTCACAGCAGTTGCTACTTTTCTGCACAAGATTTTATCAAGTGTCTCANTTTTTCTTTCCTTTTAGATTCCTTCCTGGACAAGGATTGGTACTATATCCACAGATAGGAGACAAACTGGATATTATATGCCCAAAGGTGGACTCTAAAACTATTGGCCAATATGAATATTATAAGGTCTACATGGTTGATAAAGACCAAGCAGATAGCTGTGCTATTAAAAAGGACAATACACCTCTACTTAACTGTGCCAAGCCAGATCAAGATGTTAAGTTTACCATCAAGTTTCAAGAGTTCAGTCCTAATCTCTGGGGCCTGGAATTTCAGAAGAACAAAGATTATTACGTCATATGTAAGTTCAAAATTTCAGTTGTTCATTCTTTTAAATATAATTGTTCGTTATTTTGTATGCTGTCTTGTACATTATAAGCAAACTAAGAAGAATATGAATGGGTTTGTATTTTTTAATCTGAAAATAATTTCTTGCCAGCATATTTTTAATATTGTTGCTGATTTCCAAAGGGTCTCTTTTTTCCTTGGTTTGTGTAAACCACAGTAGATTGTAGTTGTGTGCCTGTAAAAGGCTTCTTTTTGTGCACAGTATTGTGTCCTGTATTTCCATTAGGAGTTGTGTGCAGCTGAACTATGACACGTTTCCTGCTCACAGCTGTGGTGATGTGCCTTGCTATTGGCCTTGTCCTTGGGTTCTCTTATGCCAGGAGGTAGGAGTACAGTGACCCAGCTGTTCTGAGATGAGGCATCCTATGTGATGGGGCTAGCCATTGCTCCACGTGGTCCAGGGACTCTCACAGGATGCATCTTTTGACCACTTTGGTGCCAATTTTGTCAGTGTAGTTTCCTCACAAGGGTTACTGGTAAGGGCCTGTAACTGAACACGCCATTTCCTCAAAACATACCTACTATGTCCATACAGTAGCTAAGGAGAGTTCTTGGGTAAAACCTAGACTAGCAAGGTCTTGAATTTCATCCTTTTTCATGGTCCTGGCTTGCAAAACAAATGTGCATGGCACAGGCCTCTGTGCAGCAGTACAAACTTTGTGTGAGTTTCTGATCAGGGATTTATGGCTGAAAGCAAGTCTGGAGTTAGCCACTGTGTTCAGTGATTCAAATTACTTATGATGTGTAAAATTAATGATGTGAATCAGGAGTTAGCATAAGCTGAGACCTCAGCAGTACAACAGCAATTTACATTAGTTTAGATTTTGTCATTGTAATACTATGCCCTGTGGATCTCATTTAGCCCCATGGGCACTTTTGAAGTCTTGAGCAAGTATCAACAGTTATTAGGTGATGGAACAAACTCTGCAAATACTTGGCTTTTCTGCAGTTACAAGGAAGTTAGATACTTGTGTGTCTTATTTCACAGAATCGTAGAATAAGTTGGGTTGGAAGGGACCTTTAAAGGTCATCTAGTCCAAACCCCATTCAGTGTGCCGGGACAGCTTCAACTAGATCAGGTTGCTCAGACCTCTGTTCCCAGGTATGGAGCATCTACGACCCCTCTAGGCAACCTGTTCCAGTGTTTCACAACATTCACTGTAAAAAATTTATTCACTATATCTGGTCTAAATCTACCCTCTTTTGATTTAAGACCATGAAGCCATGTCCTGTCACAGCAGGTCCTGCTAAAAAATTAGTCCCCAAACACATTTCTGCCACCTTCTTGAAAACAAGAGGATTGATAACCGTTTCATGTAATGTCTGCCAGTGTAATTATTGCTTAATTTCTGATTTAAAAATATTGGCAATTTAAAAAGTGCTCTGATCAAGTACTTTTAAAATGGAAATGGAAATTCATTCAATATAAATTAATGCTCACTTCCCAGTTATATCCATAATGGCACATGGTAATGTATGAAACAGGCTGTATGTCACAGAAACTTAAGTAAGAATTCACTGCATTATTAATACTAATTAGTAACTTTAGAAATTTCTGAGTAAGAGTTACAGGAGATACAAACCACAGTTTTTTGGTTTTAAAGATAGCTTAATATAGGCACTTTCTCTGTTTAGCCAGGGGATATGTAAAAATGTGATCTCACTTAAACAATATTAACTTTGACAAACTTCCCAATGAAATCCAGTGAGATATTTACCAGGGTGAAAGCGACAAAATTACATATTGAGAGATAGTTATCTGTAACTCCAGTGAAAATGTGTAGCATAAAAATGACCATGCTCAAGTATTTGACTTAAATGAGGAAATGTGCTCATTATTTAGTGCTGCTTTTAAAAACATCCACAGAAGACCAACTGTAGTGGAACAAATGGCACTGTTAAAATTATTACCTGAAAATTATGAGCACAAATGGAGCTTTCTGATACACTGTCAGTTCTGTCATATCTATGTCATGGATTTACCCAGAGAATTATAAAGTACGTCTCATTTTCATTAGTTTTGTATAATTATTTCATTATAGCAATAAGGCATAATAGACGTTGCATTTCCTGGAAGATTACAGCATAACTTGGTTGAAAGAACTTACTCAGCCTTCAGTCTAATGCCTCAAAAATCACACTGGCCTAGCAGTAATACTGGAGTGCCTTAGGATATTACTTTTCCTACTCATTGTGGCATAAACAACTGGCTAGCGTATCGCTCCACTGTTAGCATACTGACTGAGCTTCAGCAAGGGTACCCATACATTTTAATAGGCTGGACAAAAAATCACCCCACCCTTGAAAACCCAGCCATCCTGAAGCTAAAACCCTCACTTGACTGTCATTCAAGGAGAAAACAATAAACTCAGTGATGTTGGTCTCAGAAGCAGTAAGAGGGCTAGAAAACTAGGCCAGTGGTCAGCTAGGACACCATTTTAGAGAGTACTGGAGCTAGACAGGGTTTTAACAGCTTGTATTCAAAAGCTCATGACACAGCCTTGTCAATGCAAGTTCTGGTAGTCAGGACATTTGCTGTCATTTTTATGAGTAATAAAATGCATCTTGGTCATGTACGCAAATCAGGCTTTAGATTGTTTGCATGCATCCCTATTCACAGACCTGTAATTCTTTCTTTTCCTTCCTTCCTT
>VZTH01004697.1:174841-225478 GCA_013397815.1 Aleadryas rufinucha | reverse complement strand
CGGGGCCCGGGGAGGAGCCGCCCCGGCCGGAGGAGGAGGAGCCGGATGCTGCCGCCGCCACCGCCGTGGAGCCCGAGCCGGCGGTGCCCGCGGTCCCGGGCGGAGGGGAGGCGGAGGCGCCGGCGCTGCTGCCCGGCTCCGAGGTGCGGGTCACCCTGGACCACATCATCGAGGACGCCCTGGTGGTCTCGTTCCGGCTGGGAGAGAAGCTTTTTTCCGGGGTCCTCATGGACCTCTCGAAAAGGTGAGAGCTCGGGGGGAGCCGAGCCCGAGCCCCCACCCAGCGCCGGGCCTGGGAGCGCTCCCGGAGCCGCCGGGGGCGGGATGGGGGCGGCCCCGCCGGGACCCTCGTGGACTCTGCAGTTTCCCTTCCCTTCCCTCCCATCCCATCGCTTCCCTTTCCATCCCAGCCCTCCTTAGCCTCGGTCCGCCCCGGGCCAAGCGGCTCCTACCCCCGCGTCCTGCCCGGGGAGCGGAGCAGCAGCTCCCGGGCATCCTCCTCGACCCTTCCAGCCGGGGGTGCGCGGGGCCCCCTCCCGCCCGGGGAATGGGAAAACGGGAGAGCCGGGAGAGGGGCGAGCACATGGGCACAGCCTTTGGGCTTGGCCGGGATTCCCAGGGCCTGCAGCAGCATCCCCGTGTGCCGGGGGAAGCACCCGAGCACAGAGCTTGGCGTTTACTCCGTCTTTGTACAGAACAGCCCCAGAGATGTGATTGCCCTGTTCGTTCGGGTTTGCATTGCCTAGGTAACCCTCTTTTTCGGTACATACTGTTTTCCAGAATAATGGTTTTCCAGCTAGGCTGTTGCAGTTATTAATTAGTGCCGATTGCTCCATGTATGCAATGAACGGGGTGAAGTTTCGTGGTTCTTAAATGTCCTTGTGGACCGGGGGATTTTTTTGTATCACTGAATAACTTATCAGACAGCAGGGTTTGGGGTTTGCTTTCTTTCACTGTCTTTCAATAGTGAGAAGCTCTTGGGAGACCAGAAATCGTGGTATGTTACAAACAATCTAGGTCCTATCAGCAGGTGAAATACTTCTTTGTCTTAGTGGTTATTTCCTAGACGTGTAAGGACTGTGCAAGTTCATGAGAGAAAAGTGAAATTTAAGCAAAGTTATTATTTAAAATAATCATTATGCAAAGTGTGCAGCACTTTCCCCCCCCGAGATTTAAGCTATGTATGGACATAAGTCTTTTATCACTCCTTTTACGTTTTTAGTAGCTGTTCAGCAACTTCCTGGAATATTAATATTGTCAGTACTTCCTAAAAGGAAAATTGTGGGGACCAGCACTTCTGGCTTGGGCCTCAGTGTGTGGCTGGGGTTTGACACAAAAGGCTTTGTCTGAACCCCAAGTTCTGGATAATGAAATTTGGACTGAAATTTTCAGTCTGTCAGTTGATGAGGTGTGAAATGCTAAGTAAAACTCCATCACTTGTAGGGCAAAACAGCGTCTCAGAGCAGGACAGGAGGTGACACAAATGAAGTGTGATCCTGGGTAACACCAATTCTTTTGTACGTTTGGAGTTGTCCCAGCAGAATGCCGTGGTTGCCCTGGGCAGGAGGGTGACAAAGCCTCAGCTTCCAGGAGTGCAGGAAAATAGCAGCTTCTCCTTTTCTCCTGAAAGGGATCCTGTCCTCCTAAACACACCCTGGCCACAGCCAGCCCGTGTTTTCCCAGGTTCTTGTGCGCTGAGGAGCCTCTGGCACGCAGCAGATCTGCAGCCCTTTGCAGCAGAATTCGGTTTGCAGGCTGGCTGCTGCTCCTGTGCCTCGGGGGAAGCATCTCCATCCTCCCTGGGTCCAGGCACAGCTCCTGGCACAAACCTTTGCAGTGGGAACTGTGGAAGAGCCATACAGGAAGGCTGGGTCTGTCCCTCCCAGGTTCTCTTTGCAGTGGAGCCATTTATTCCTTCAGAGGTGCTTTTACATGGGAATCCAGGAGGGGAGATTTAAATTCTCAAGGCCAAGCTCTACAGAGGGCCTGGACAAGAACTCAGTTTTGGGACATAAGGTCTGTAATATTTGGCTGGTGACAACGAAATGTTGGTAGATAACAAGAGTCTCTTATCAGATGTCTCAGACAGGAAATGCAGTGGAAAACGCTCTAGAAATAGTCCAAGAACTTCCTACCTCTAAGAAATGGAAGCATTATCAAAAAGAAGTGTTACCTGTATGTCCAGCAATTCAATTTTGCCACTTCTGTGGTGACTAACAGGTGGTATTGTTTAGGTGTCAGCTTTTCCTTGTATCTGTTTATTTTTGCTTGGTGTAGCAGCACCTGGACTTGCAGAACATGAATATTTTTCATGAACTTCCTTCTGTATCTGTGGCAGGTCCTGGAATTCTTGTGACAAGTTTTTCCGCTGGACCAAAAAGAAAAAAGCAGGGCAGGGTTAAATGAAAACCACCTAAATTCCATGGATTTACATGACAACACTGGGATTTTCGGCATGGGAGATGGGTGGTTGCTGATATCTGTCTCATTCACATGCATGGGAATAATCTCACAACCATTCCTAATGCCAGGGGGATCAATATTTTAAGACTGACAGTTCTTACTAAGTAAAAATGACAATTTGTGTTAGAATTTACTCATTCAGTAGCTTCCAAAAGTGGCTGCGTTCAGTGCACGTGCTAATGCTGTGTTCACTGTGTGCTCAGAAGGAAATAATTCCTGTTTCTCTTTGGATCTTAATTTCTCTTTCCCCTCTGCACCCTCCAGTGCAGTGAAGGTGCTGCTTCCGTACAGCACTAAGAAGAGCAAGTTTAAGTGCCTGTTTTACAAACCTGCTCTCTGGACTCCTTTTAGTCTTCTCAAGTCATGTTCTGAATTACCTGAACTTCACAGCGAAAGAAAAGCAAAAATATCTCCATGTATTTGTGATTTTAAAGGGTTTTTTGGTTGTTTTTTCTAAGCTCTTTTTCCATTGTTGAGATGATGCCTGACTTTACATTTTATTCTTGGTGGCTTTGATATGAAGTCAGTGATATTTGTATGGAGGGCCTGATTCCCTCTCCCACCCCTGTAAATGGGATGTTCTTTTAGGAGTTTATACCACAAGCCCCTGAGTGTTCAGTGGACTTTATTCCTACGTTTATTTGAGGAAGGGAAGCGTTTCCCTGCCTTTACCAATGGCAGTTTCCTGCACCTGCTGCTCAGGAAGTTTTGAAAAGCAGCAGAAAAGAGGAACCTACATGTCCTGAGTGCCACATCCATTTGTTACGCAGTAAATCCTCTTTTGGAGAGGAGCATGTCCCCACCTTGGTTACTCTGAGGGCTTATTGCACAAATTAAGAATGTGTTCCTACTGTTAAACTTCATTAGTGCAGCTGCCATTACCTGTTAAGTGCTTTACTGATGCAGGGGTGAAGTTCTGCTTGGGGGTTCCTGGGGTGGATGTGCCAGAGGGAATCCTGATGGGAGAGACAGGGAATGCAGCAGCCCTCACACAGGGGGAAAAATGCTTGGGGAAAAACTCAGCATATCCAGGGCTGATCCCACAGCATGGGCAGCAGCAAAGGGGGGATCCTGCCCCATTCAGGTGAGACCCCACCTGCAGAGCTGCTCCAGCCCTGGGGCCCAGCACAGGAAGGAGCTGCTGGAGAGAGTCCAGAGGAGGCACCAAGTTGCTGAGGGGACTGGAGCATCCATCCCTATGGAGTGGGGCTGAGAGAGCTGGGAATGTTCATTCTGGAGAGGAGAAGGTGGTGTGGAGACCTCCCAGCCCCATCCGGGATCTGAAAGGGCTGCAGGGAGGCTGGAGAGGGAACTTCATCAGCAACTGGAGTGACAGGACGCAGGGAATGACTTCCCACTGCCAGAGGGCAGGGATGGATGGGATACTGGGAAGGAATTGTTCCCTGTGAGGGTGGGGAGGCCCTGGCACAGGGTGCCCAGAGAAGCTGTGGCTGCCCCTGGATCCCTGGCAGTGTCCAAGGCCAGGCTGGACGGGGCTTGGAGCAGCCTGGGACAGGGGAAGGTGTCCCTGCCCATGGCAGGGGTGGGAATGGATGGGATCTAAGGTCCCTTCCAACCCAAACCATCCTGGTTCTGTGGGGTTTAAAGTCTCTGTGAGCTCCTGTACCCAGCATTGCTCGCTCCCTGTTTGCTGAGGGGCAGGAGACGTCCATCCCACCTGCTGGCTCCGAGTAAATCCTGCTCTGCACCTGGAGGAAGTAGTTGGGAAGGAAACACCTGAGAAATGTAGCATTTGTAAATCTTAAAACACAGGATTAGGAAGTTGTGGTTTTAGTTTGTTCCTCTGGAGAATGGATAATTATTTCTGTGTGGGTTTTTTTTTTCCTTCCCAAAGATTAGGGGAGGAGGGGGATTAAATTTATGTTCTCTTGTTTTGCCAACAGTCAGGACTTGACCTTTTTATTGCTTTATCATTTGACTAAAATTTTCCTTCTAATCCTGCAGATGTGAAGGATGTGTGTCTTGTCTTCTTCTCTAAACTAGTTCCCTTCTGACTTGTGTGTGTTCATAATTATTCTTGAGGGAGAGAGAGCGAGCAAAAAGTTGTTTTGTGATCTAAGAGCTTTAGTTAAATATCCAGAAGCTGTCCAGTGTGTTCCTAGTTGACATATGTTTGAAATTATGTCTTTATTGGGCTTTGGTTATGGAAGATAAGGAAGGACTTCCTGCACCAAGGTGTGCATGAGCTGTATGGTGAAAATAAACGTTTATAGGCAGTTTGCAATTCTTACAATCCCAGAAGCAGTTTTCAGGTACAGCACTGACTCTTGAATCCTGTGCTTTTCCCGGTTTGTTAATTCCGCTTCTACTGCAAAAGAATGATGTGAGAAGGGAACAGCAGAAGCCTCACTTGAAAAAACATGGCACATTTCTCCCTGCTTTCATTTAATAACCAGGGACATCATGTGCTCATCCTTGTCTGGGGAAGGACTGGGTTTTGTAGGAGGCCTGATGTTCTGTGGTGCACATTCTCAACAGTAAAGAAATGTCTGTGACTCAGGGTTGTGTGTTTTGGTTTATTTTATCACTTACTCTCAGTTCCCAAGGTGTCCCCACACCTCATCACCCGCCCTCTTTGGGAGTTTCTCAGGAGCCCAGAGGAGCTTGGTGAAATTCTGGTGTTTAAGGAACAGCTCCAACACTTCTTTGACTTTGTTTTTATTACCCCCAGAACGTGGGAAGCTCAGGTGTGCTGGGAGTGTGGTTAAGAGAGTCATTCAGGTGTCTTTTGCTTGTGACTGACAGAGGCTTCATTGAAGGTGCCAAATGTAGCCTCACTTAGAGGGTAGGGTTAGAATTGGGGTCTGGATTGGGCCTCAAACTCTCCTTTCCTGAAGAGATCTGTGGTCTTCAACTGTTCTTTGCTGACCTGGGATGTGACAGATGATGGTTGATCTGTCCTTCCTTATGGAATTCTCTGTATTCCAGCAGCGTGGCTTGTCCTGGCTTTCTAAGGGTTGCTTGACTTGATTCAAGGTGTTGAGGCAGGGCAGGGGTGAAATTTTTAGTCTGCTTTCATTTTATTTTCTGTTATGGGATTGATGAATCTTGGCCATCTTGACACTTAAATTCATCCATTATTTAATGGTGTCATTCTCTTCCATGTGTCCTGGGTCTGGCATATAGATGATCTTTAGGAGTATATTCAAGGTATTTTATCTTAATAATAAAGTTTTGCAAGTGTAATGCTTCAAAATAGATCACAGCAAATATATCAGTGAAGTGTCTACTTCAAAATGCAACTGACAGCTAATAATGGCAACAGATGTAAAAATTAAAAGATATTGCAGTTTAAACAGACCTTCAGCTTTATAGATGTGCCAGTAAAATTATGGTAGCTAATGGAATGCCTAAACTCAAAGCATCCTGTCTTTTCTTTATGTTGTGCTGTTCCAAAAAGTCACTCTCACTGCAGTCCTTTGCCATGTGTTCAGAGCTCCCAGTGAAATGTGCATTTTCTAGTCTATTTAGCCTGGTGGTACATTGCTCAGGAGGTGAAGAAACCATGGAGTTGATTGTCTGGCTTCTGGGAATGCTTTTTTCAAAGGTCCGCCCGCACTTAAAGCAATATATTCCATTTTGTGCTTTATCACACCAAGTAAATCCTTCATTAAAAATAGGTTGTTGCATAATCTGTGTTTTCAATGCAGGTTATTTTGAGAACTTCTGCAAAACTTTGTGTTCAAATAGCTGTGATCTAACTGTGTATTACATGGAATGTTATAATTTAAACCCTCAGTTTAGATGCATGAGATACATATCCATAGTTCTTTCAGCGTATTATTATACTCCTGAACTTCCATCTGTGCAGTAAAAATGGCTTCAGTTGTAGCTGGTCCTGGCTTTTGCAGAACACCAAGGATGATCTTGGGTACAAGAGCGATGCAGAAAAGGTAACAGGAGATTTCTGCACTGCCTTGGTGGTGAAGATGAGTTTTGATCAGTCATTTACAGCAGACTTGACTTAACACTTCAAAGTCACTGTGCTTTGCTGGTATTTGTTCAGTGTGTCCGCAGGCAAATGGGAAACAGTTCTGAACCTGCTCAGTGGCTTCTCTCCTTTGGCAGAACAAGGGGCTTTTCATTTCTCCTCCTTTTAATAGAGAAGTCAGACATTGCAGGCTAAAGATGAGAACTTTAAACTTTAGGTACTAATGTAAAACCCTTTGCCTCAGAGTGTGTTGTTTATGTACATGCAGTCATGAGTTAAAATGGGATTTGTTCCTTATCTCTCATGGTTATTTTTTAAAAAATACTCTTTAACTGTTCGGTGTTGAGTACAAATTGAACAGTAATATGCATTCATTGGAGTAATTCTTCTGCAGGATTTAGATTTGAAAAAAGTGGCTTTACTTTCCTTAAAGTACTTAAGTTTTTATGTCTGTAGTACAAAACTCTGGCTTTAAATGACAGAGTTATGGTTTTGGTACCCAAACTGGCTTTTGGATTCCATGGCTGCCTATTCATTAACCTACAGCTGGCAAACTGGAAATGAAGCCTCCCTGTTTTTACCCTGTTTCTGTCTCTGCACACCCTGGTCGACTGAAAGCTCCTCTCAGTGTAAATATCACTGCACTGCCAGAATTGATCAGGCTCTTAGTTCAGTATAGGTCCTGATAGCCTCTTGCTATTTATGTCTCCAATGGAAATGTACATTGCAGTGGTATCTACAGCAGAAGTGTGAGCAGATCCTGCTGATTGCCCTGGTTACTTGAAAAACCTCTGAGAGATGAGTTTCATACAACAGCTCTCACCAATCCTCTCTTAGAGGTGCATTTTCAAGGCAGATGAGAGCTTTGCAGGAGAGGAAGTGGCACCGTGGAAAACTGGCTCTGCTTTCCATAGGTAGGAAGCAGCAGTGCACTGCTTCCCAGAACTGCCTTGGATTGTGGGTGAAATACCTATTTCTGAGTTTGGTTTTTCTAACGCTTCAGGTTTAGATCCTCTGTCAATGAATCCTCCCATTCCTTGGAGTGTGATGGTCTGAGGTAGGAGCGTTACATGAGTCAGGAGTGGGCTGGGCAGGGAGCAGCTGGAACTTGGGCACCAAGGAATTTTTATTTTAAGCGAACAGTAATTGCAGTATATCTTTAGTTTCATCCAGAAAAGCCTATTCTTGAAACCTTGTGGGGTCAGGTGATACTTGGGATCAAGATATTAAAAAAATGGTTTTGTTGTTGGAATAAAGATGAGGCAATTCCTTGTAGAACTTAAACCTGCAGCATGTGACAAAAGGAATGTGTTGGGAGTCTCCTGTGGGGTAACTGAAATGATTTCTCTTCAGAGCTGATCTAGTGCCAGCCAGTGATGGACTGGAGGATCAGTAAATGTCATTATACAACTGAGCTGTGTGCCTTGGATTTTTTTAAATTTTGTTTTCTCTAGATGCCTTTTAGTCCTCCTTCATCTCTGTGGCAGATGAACCAAATGCTTTTGCAGCTTTTCAGTCTAGCTACTTACACAACTAACTAGTTCAGCCTTGCAGTTGGTGTGCAAGAATTACTTTTTAAAAATCCAGTGGTTGTATGAGAAGCATTGATCTGCAAGGTCCACCAACCATGTGTGTGAAAATAGGGCTTGAAATTCTGGTATGTGCAATAAGTACTTGTGCTTGCTGCAGAACTAATTAGATGCTGTGTCATGCCTTGTCCTGAAAGAGGTTTAAGATCATGTCTTAATTCTGCTGCTTCTCTTAGGAAAAACAAATCCCTCTTTTCTTACCTTGTTCTTTGTCTTTATTCTCTCCTGTATCCTTTACTGTTTCATTTGCAAGTTTTTCTGCCATTGTTTTCTCTTCCTCATTTTCGTGTCTTTCTTCCAAGTTGCTGGAGAACTTGATTAGCCAGGGAGGAAAGAGAGATAATCAAAAGCTGGTTATAGACACAGTCTGCTGTTGGGTGAGCCCAAGAGAAGGCACAATACACTGAGCTGTTGGAAATAATGTTCGGTCTCTTGGCTTACCAAATGTATTTTGTCCTGCAGGTGAATTGTCTTGACTAATTGTATGTTTTGTATTAACACATCATTTACAGGAGTAGTGCTGTGCATGACTGGCACAGTATCCATGACTGCTCTCTGCTTCCCCAGTTCATTAATTTGTAGGTGGACAGGGGTGGGAGATTCTGGTTCATTTTTAGAGCAGTGCCTTTCATGAGAGATTCTTTGGCTTCAGGGATTCACTCTGGATTGGTTTTGTGTCTTACTGAAGCAGGTTTTCATCTCGGATAGAAATTCCCCTTTGTGGCTTCCTGTTCTTCAGTTCTGGCCTGTGTTTTGTGCTTGAAGCAAAGGAGAGTGGAAGGTGCACAATTAATCTTTGATTTCCTGGTATCAGGCGTGTGCTGAGCTTTCCATCAGCCTCTGGATGTGCCTTTGGAGTGGAAATTGTGCATGCCTTGCTGGTGAGGCAACAGAATGAAAACGTGGGAAAAGAGAGATGAAGTACTTGAATGGGATCCTTCTGGAAACCCTTGCAGTCCTCTTCGTCCACCTCTTCCTAGTGACAGCTAATTATGCTTCATTTCCTGACTGTGGTGTCACATAAATGCCCTCTGGGAGAAGGGCTTGGCTCTGGGCTCTGGCAATGGCCTGTGAGGGGCTGGAAATGCAGTTCCTGGGGCGCTGAGAGCAGTTGTAAGGGATGTTTTTCTGTGTGGGGTTTGCCCATTTGATATCCCACTCCTGTCTCGTTCTGCTGTTGTGCTCTTTGGGATTGGAATTTGCACAGCAGAGGTCTTGCCCTGTCTTGTTTTCAGCTCTTACCACAGATTAATTTTTTCCCAAATCCTCTAATCTTTATCAGGTGATGAAAGATAGGATTTAGATGTTGTTTTCCCTTAGAAGCTGAAGGTCTTGATGCAAGTAACACTGAAAATGTTGCTAATTTAATTATTGTCAGCTGATAGTTTCTTTTAAAGCCCTACTTGGAACTGAGTGACTTGCTCACAGTCCTTTGTGGAAGGAAAAGTATTTGTGGAAAAGCAACTTCTTTACCTTGATGGACTTGTGGGACTTGAGGGAATTTAAAACATAGTTTTGAGCGAGTCCCTTGTGGTTTAATGCCGGACCATAGGCTGGCATTAAACGAAAAACGTCTGTACGAGCTGCTGAAATGCAAACTGGGTGGATAATTTAATCATGGGTGGGTCATTTGCTTCAATTACAACTTTAGATGTAGAAAGAGGTTTGTGTTCAGCAAAAGGACAAACAAATGATGGCTTGTTGGGGACACTAAAGAACCTTCTGACACGTACGATGATTTTTTTAAAATCCAATTTTGAGGAAATAAAGGCAACATGTAGGCACTTGTACAAAAAAAACCAGTAAATGAACTTCAGTTCAATCAGCTGAGGGGATGTTGCTGTTGAGCAGCCACAGTGCGGCACAAAGCTGAGGACAGATCTTGGGGAAGCGCTTCATTGTCCTGATGTAGATGTAGAGGAATTCTGCTCTGGAGAAAGGGAGTGAAAGGTTTAAAATCTTGTTTGCTCGTGGAACACTGAGGAATAGTTTGTACTAAGTTGAAGTAAGGGGAGTTTTGCTGGGAGAAATTCAGAGTGGGGAGTTTTGGGCTGTAATGCATCAGATGCTGAGCTTTTGTGGATGGAGAGTGGTGGCGCTCCCTGTTCGCTGCAAGGGTTTAGGCAGCCCGGATTTGTCTCTGTTAAATCTGGAACATTCATCTTTTTCTGCTCTGCTAAAAATGGAGGAAAAGTTCCTGAAGATGCCTTTGCATGAAGTTGACTTAGTATGGAAAATGAGCTTGAGTAGACTGGGAGTTGTTGGGGTGAGTTTGTATATTTATAAGCATTTTCTAGCAGCATAAAGTTAATTCTTTTGCTGCTGCCTGGGGGATATTTTTGTTACATTTTTGGGCATCCTGTTGATACGACAGAAACTGATAAGTGAGGTTGTGTATTTTTTGTTCTCTACTGACTTCATTTTGGTGTCTTGCATTTTCAAAGCTTCCCATAAGGCTGGATATGAAGCTTTAATTTCCCTGGGATTCATGGTTTTCACATGCTGCCTGCCTAATGCAGACACGTTTTCAAATGCTTAGTGATAAACGCAGCAAAGATTCCCTCAAAATGCTGAACTTTTTTTCCTCTCTCTTTAAGGTTTGGCCCCCATGGAATCCCTGTGACCATATTTCCTAAAAGGGAGTACAAGGACAAACCTGAAGCCATGCAGCTCCAAAGCAAACCATTCCAAGAGGAGGCGCAGGTGAAGTGTGAGGCCGATGCTGCAGTCCCTGATGACTCCTCCCTCACGCAGCCGTCAGAGCCCAGCATAGCTAAAAGCCTTTGGACTTCTAAACCACCTCCTCTCTTTCACGAGGGAGCGCCATACCCTCCTCCTTTGTTTATCAGGGACACCTATAACCAGTCAATACCTCAGCCTCCACCCCGGAAAATCAAGCGGCCCAAGCGGAAAATGTACAGGGAGGAACCCACTTCGATCATGAACGCCATCAAACTACGGCCCCGGCAGGTCCTGTGTGACAAGTGCAAAAACAGCGTGGTGGCAGAGAAAAAGGAGATCAAAAAAGGTGGCAATGCAAGTGACTCTTCCAAATACGAGGACAGTAAAAAGCGAAGAAACGAGAGCGTGACTACTGTGAATAAAAAACTTAAGACTGACCATAAGGTGGATGGAAAAAGCCAAAACGAAAGCCAGAAAAGGAACGCTGTGGTCAAGGTTTCAAATATTGCCCACAGCAGAAGCAGAGTAGTTAAAGTTTCCGCACAAGCAAATACTTCAAAAGCGCAGTTAAACACAAAAAAAGTTCTCCAGAGCAAAAACATGGATCATGCAAAAGCTCGGGAAGTCTTGAAAATGGCCAAAGAAAAGGCACAAAAGAAGCAGAGTGCAACCTCCTCTTCCAAAAATGCACATTCAAAGGTCCACTTCACGCGGCGTCTTCAGAACACCAGCTCAGGGTCCCTCCCGCCCCGATTGCGTCTCAAGCCCCAGCGGTATCGCAACGAAGAAAATGACTCTTCCCTCAAGACAGGACTTGAGAAAATACGGAGTGGCAAGATGGCAACTAAGCCCCAGTCTCGCTGCTCCTCCACCCGCTCAGCAGGTGAGGCCCCTTCAGAAACCCAGAGCCCCTCAGAAGGCCCCGAAGAGGCCAGCAGTGAGGTTCAGGACACGAGTGAAGTGCATGTAACTGTTGATCAGGATGAACAGCAGACACTGGGCAAGAGAGGCAGCAAAAGCAATATAACGGTTTACATGACCCTTAATCAAAAGAAATCTGACTCTTCCAGTGCATCAGTTTGTAGTAGTGATAGCACAGATGATTTGAAATCCACCAACTCTGAGTGTAGCTCTACTGAAAGCTTTGATTTTCCTCCAGGCAGCATGCATGCACCTTCCTCCTCCTCCTCCTCCTCCTCCTCCTCCTCTTCGAAGGAAGAGAAAAAGCTCAGTAATTCCTTGAAAACAGAAGTCTTTTCCAAAAACGTCTCTAAATGTGTCACACCAGATGGCAGGACCGTATGTGTAGGGGACATTGTTTGGGCCAAGATTTATGGCTTCCCTTGGTGGCCGGCCCGTATCCTTACCATAACTGTGAGCCGCAAGGATACCGGGCTGCTGGTGCGCCAGGAGGCTCGTATCTCATGGTTTGGCTCCACCACCACGTCTTTCCTTGCTCTTGCACAGCTCTCCCCCTTTTTAGAAAGCTTCCAGTTGCGCTTTAATAAGAAGAGAAAGGGTCTGTACCGCAAGGCCGTCACTGAGGCAGCCAAGGCTGCCAAGCAGCTCACGCCCGAGGTGCGGGCCCTGCTGACGCAGTTTGAGACGTGAACATGGAGAGTAAGGTAGGCAAGAAACCTGGAGGCTCCACCAAATCTGTAGCCAGGTTAGAGAGAACTCCCAGGAAGGACGTGGCAAAGTCAGAAGTTGCACTTGGTTGACTCTCTTTTTATACGAGACTCGTGCCGTGCGTAGCGGTTCTTGATGGTTAAATCCAATTGAAACATGCAATCAAAATTAGCCTAAAAGTCAGGACTTCGGTATTTTTCAAGTGAGAATTTTTTTTAAAGAGAAAGAAAAAAAAAAACAAACCAAACCTCCTCAACCACCTGATGCATAGGAGCCATAGCCTCAGCTGGAAGGCAGCTGATTTGCAGGGAATTTTTTAGTAGTTTCTACCCAGTATATAACTAGTTCTGTGTGGCCAAGGGTTGACACGAGGGATGAAAGTAGTAGCTGTGACTTTTTTGTTTTGTTAGGTGGCCCATCAGGGAAGTGTAGAAATGTAAGCCTTGTCTAAATGGTCTTTAAAGATTATTTTTAACCAGTCTCTAATGAATTTAGTCTGGCCAGGCCCAGTGGGTTCAGGCTCCCCTGTCCGGGCGGCGCGTCCCGAGCGGGCCGGTTTAAATGGCATTGGAGATGTGCTCAGAGTTGTAAGGAAGAATTTTAGTGACTGAAAGACCAGATTAAATGGGGTTTTATCGTAGTGACCACTTAAACACTCAACCTTTCTATGCACATGGGGGCACAACTAAATCACTTCAGGGTCGGAGAGGAGAAGTCGAGGGATGCCTGTAGCTCTAAGACAAAGCTGAGGAGGCCTCAGTGTTTGGGATCAAGGGCTGTTAATGCTGCATAGGTGTGAATCATTCTGGTCTTTCTTCCTGAAGAAATCTTTCAGGCCATTTGCCTGGAGGTTTAGCTTAAGAGAGGCTTTGTTTTGAATGTGTAAATAATCAATTGCTGAAATTGGTCAGATTTTCTCCTGACTGGTTGTTCCTAAATTCTTAGGATACGTCCTAGTAAATTACACTTTGTGAATTGTCAGATGTGTAATTGTTGCATTTTGGATGTATCTAACTTCTTTTTTTTTTTTCTTTTTTTTTTTTTAATATTTCCATTTAAGGTATCTGTTTGCAGGTCAGAAAAATGAGAATATGTAATTGTGTAATGCTCTGAAATGTAAAAAAAACAAACTGTAAATAAAATTGACTAAATCTGAATTATTTGTGTGTGTTTCTCAAAAAGCTTTGAAACAAATCCAGGATGTCAGAGTATTTTATCTGTATGCCGGATTTAGAGGACACCCTTAAAAAGTAAATTGTCCTTTTTCATGCATTCTTAAAGATGAAGTGCTTGATGTAAATACTATTGGTATACTTCAGTCTTAATTTGGAGATTAGTAATTACTTGTCCCTTTTGTTTCAGAACCAGCTCTGTAGAGGGCTTTCTGGAAAGTTGATTAAATTTCTCCCTTAATTAGCTTTTGGGCCATATATTTGAGTAGAGACTGTGGATAATGTCACTTGTACAGTGGGGAATGTTTTCAGTTTCCATCTCAGAGCCAGTGAGAGCCACTCTCCACTGCCACTCCAGCTTTTCTTGCATGGTTTTTGCTCAGTATTGGGGCATTTTCATGCAATGCACTTGACTTTTTTTTTCTGTGAGTTTTGGTCCTTACCTGACCATGTGAATTCCTGTGTCCTCCAACCATTCCTGCTTCAGCCTTGCAATGCCTTGTGAAGAGTCTCCTGGTGCTCATCCCAAAGCAGTTTTCATCCTGGTTTTTCCAGAATTGCCCACGTAGGCAATTGTGACAGATGTAAAAATTTAAGCTCAGACTGAAATTAAACAGACATGAAAATAGGGGCAAGGATTTAATCATCAAACCCTGAAAATATTTTTATTTTAAGATTTAATTTCATATGTTCATGGTACTGTCTGGTCTTGCCAAAGCATTGTTTCTTTTTACCTTTTTAAATTACTCTGTTGTGCCCAACAGAGCTATTGGAGTCTAAAGTGTCTAACACATGGCTGTTCAAATTTTCCTCAAGCTGACAGTCATTAATTGCTAATTAAGCTTCCAAATATACCAGCTTTACATTGGCATTCTAAGAGTTCCCAAAAAGCCCCACTGGTCAATGCTTTTTGAATGTGATAAACACACAATAAATTCTGTAAAAAAAAAAAGAAAAGAAAAAATTGGAAAAAAAAATCTTTTTTACTTCTCTGTGTTCTCTCCTGCAAACAGAAACAGTTTCTTTAAGTAAATAAGCTGTATTTTGTTATTAAAGCAAACTGCTTTTTGGAGTCAGGAACCCATGTGAGGTGGGTCAGATGTCTACACCACTTCCTTGAGGTCTAGAAGCTCAAGTGAACTGGTTTTAAGTTAGTTGTTCTAAGCCAAGCAGTGGCAAAATCAATATTGACATTGTTATTTTTTCTTTAGAAGGCCTGGAAGCTTTGTTCTCTTAATTTCTATAAAATTAGAAATAGGCAGAGTTTGCTCAGGTGTTCACTGGGGGAGCAGCAGGGATGGGAGGGCTTTCTTTAGGTGGTGGTATGTTCAAAAGAGCTGTTTATGGAAGGCATTTAAAGTCGGTTTTGATTTGTAGCTGACGGGGTTTAAGTCCTCGGTTTCGTAGTGAGTGTGCTGTATCTCTGCAGACTGAACAGGGCTCGAAACAAATAGATTTGTTCTGTTAAATTACTTTTTTACAACACCATGTTACGGTAGGTTGGAAATCTCCCCTTCATACTCATCCCTGATTTTCCTTTAACTCCAAAGGAGCTGCTCCTCTGGATGCAGCAGAGTTTCCAGGGGGTGGGCTGGGCTGATGGAGAGCCTGGTTCAGGCAGGCACAGGGGGAGAAGAGCCTTGGAGGCTGGGACAAAGCTTGGGGCTGGTTTAGCTCAGAAAAAAACCCCCACTTTGATGTGCCTGTGGTGCCCAGCAGTGCCTGGTCCTGCAGCTGGGACACAGCCCCGAGGCAGTGGCACTTTCCGTGGCTTATCCATGATTTATCCATGGCACCCCTGTGCTGGGATGGGGCCTCTGGGATTGGGTGCAAATGGCCTCAGGCTGGGCCAGGGGAGGCTCAGGTTGGACATCAGCAGGAATTTCTCCATGGAAAGGGAGGTCAGGCATTGGAACTGCCCAGGGAGGTTTGGAGTGCCCATCCCTGGAGGTGTCCAAGGGAAGGGCTGGAGGTGGCACTCAGTGCTCTGGGCTGGGGACAAGGTGGGGATGGGGCACAGGTGGGACTTGGTGATCCTGGAGGTCTTTTCTGACCTAAGTCCTTCTGTGACTCTGCCTTCGGAAGGCAAGTAGCAGTAGAGAGTGACTTGTTTTTCCATCAGTTTCATGGGATAAATTGCAAATGATGCCTTTTTGACTTAATGAAGTTCCTCGGTGTGGTTGTTGGCTATTTATGGCCTGTCAGTTTAGGGGAGAATGGGACAGGGCATGATGGGTTTCTAGTACAGGTGTTCTGTTCCTCTGAAGATCTTCAGCTTCAGTTTAAAATGCCTTGGGAGAGAGGGCAGTTATTCCAAAACTTACATTTCTTTTCCTAGAGGTGTTTGAAGGTGTGAGGCTTCAGGAATGAAGCTGGAAGCAATGGGAAATGCTCGTGTGTCGGACATTGAGCAAGTATTTGTTACACTCTAATTAGAGTTGTAACTTTGTCTCAACACTTCAGCGAGATTATCCTCTCTGATGATTTGGTTTCTCTTTCAGACACTGCTGTGTTTAGTTTGGAACCTGCAGAACTACCCTGGGGTGGGGTTTGTGGGGGGGGATTTAGGTCTGTGCAAGTCTCAAAAGACTTTTTTTTCCAGCATGTTGTAAAATACTTTTGGGTTTCTTTAACATAGTTTCTAACTGTGATTAGGAAGAGTAGCACAAGTGAGGAAGGGTAAGAGTTGCTTTTTGCATTGCTAACCCTGGGCCTGGTTCTATTTAACTCTCCTAAGTCCTGATAGTGATTTTCTTCCATGTCTGCTGAAAATGTCAGAGTAGAATAGGAATGTGAATTGTGGAAAATAAATGTTAGTAGCTCATTCTCAGCATCATCATCTGTCCTTCTGCCTGTTCTGTGAAGTCCAGTGAGAAAACAGAGCTGCTTTCTTGGCTGAGGAGCAGTGGAAAGGAGCAGACTGATAATCACGGAAAGGCTGTTTCAGTCCATCTTTTGCTTTGTAATTATGTTCCAATAAATGCCTGCAGGAACAGCAAATTCAGGCAGTGCAGGGGGATCTCTCATGGATCTGGGGATAAAGACTGAGCTGGGAGGGACGTGCACTGAGCTCGAGCCTGAAGGGATGGATGGCAGTGTGTGGTGGCACAATCCATTGGGTAAAATAATGAGGACTGTTTAAAAAGGGAATTTTTCCATAACTAACAAAGCTTCTGACCATGGGGTGACCAGGGATCACCCACATTTAACATGGAAAACTTGTGTAGCTTCGAACTGACTGAAGATCCATTTGATCAGGCTTGAGAGTTGGGGATGGGAGTATCCAGCTTCAAATTATCCTTAATCCCTAATGGAAAGAACCTGTGTTGTGATCCCTGTCCTTACAGTGACGATGGCAGTTCCCAGCCAACATTTAACCCCCCCCAGCTGCTGCTCTCTGTGACACCTTTGGATTTTAGTTTAAATAGTTCCCTCCCAGGGGCCACCCTGGCAGTATGTTCATAGTGTGGCTCTTGAGGTAAATAAGATTCTCTTGTAAGGTGGCTTTTCCCTTCTCTTCGCTGCTCACCCTCCTGGCATTTTCAGGCACCTGGTCTAGTCTGACCCCATCTATTTCTGAACTCAGTGGTAGGAAGTGTTTGTGGTCATTTGGATGGGTTTTACCAAGCAGCAGAAATTCCTCCCCAAGTCAGAAATATCTCTGATTATTGGGGTTTAATTGTTGGATCCTGATAGCAGGTTATGAGTCCCTATGATTTACTCATACATTTCAATCTGTATTACCTGAGATATGGATGCAATCCAGACTGTCATTTAAATTATGATTTTTTTTTTTTTTAATTTAACAGTGACACAAGTGCCCTTGTGTGAGCACAAGGCAGAGCAGCCGTTCCCAGGCAGGGCTGCGGTGCCAGGGAGTTGGTGACTGCTTTGCCATCCTGCTTTTTCCCTGCGTGGCTTTGGTATTGCTCCCACATGGGGCAGTTTGGGATAACTCCCTGGAGCAGCACCTTAGTGCCAGGCACCAACCAGAGGGGAACTCGGATCCACGGCTCCGTGTTTTCCCCAGGAAAAAGCAATTGGTGTTCCTGGCAGGAGGTGGGAACAGCAGGAGCTGGAAAGGGGATGTTGTTGAGAGACCAGGGCTTTCGGACTTTAGAAAACCTGAGCCACCTTGCACATCCAAGAGGGAGAGACATGGGAGCAAAAGGAAAGAAAAAAGTGTGGAATAACCTGGAAAAGGTGACCCTGTGCTTGTGCCATGGGATGTGGCATCTTTGATCTCCTCCTCCTGCCTGCCCATGGCCTGAGGGGAGAACTTAACAGCAGCCTGCAGGTAGGAGCTGGCTCAGGGAACAGATCAGGATCCCCTGGAGCAAGTTTGAATGCGGGCTTTGCTCATTCAGTGTGTGAAGAAATGGATCTGGGGGGTTTATTTGGGCTGCGTTTGACAAGTTACTTCCCAAATCCGGACCAGGCACATTTTGAGCAGCTGTAATTCAGTTTCTATGCCAGCTATTCCATTCCTGAGTGCAGAGGAGGAAGAGAGGACTGTGGGAACTGAGGATATTCCAGGTGTGTCAGTCCCTGTGGGATGGGGGCAGAGGCACAGGGGAAGCACGCCTCTGCTGAGTTACAGCTAGGAGAGGAAATAATACTGAAAATGAGACAGGAAGTTGAATTCAAGCACTGCAATATTGATTTCATTTGTGATAGTGAAACCCTGGGTGCTGTTTGTGTAACAGCAGGTTTGAAAAACAGTGGATCAGGCTGAGCTCTGCCGGGAACGGGCTCAGTGCAGCCAGGAATGGGAGAGAACAGGTGATGGATCTGTCCTGTCACTTCATCATTAGCAAGGCTGGTTTTGGAAAAACAGAATCTTTGTAGAAATATGTCTGTAACGGAGGATTCTGCCCTCTGTGTCCTGGTCACATCCTGCAGGAATCACACTTGGAGCAATACAAGTTTAATCTGAGGAAACCTGCACTGCCCCTCCTGCCAGGGGCCTCTGTGCAGCCTCCTGCTTGGCTGATGCAATTTATGTAACAGCAACTTCAAATCAGGTTGTTCTTTAGCAAAAAAACAGATCTAGGTCAGTTTTCATGTTTGTTTACAGCTGTTTTGGATGTCAAATATGCAATATGAGTAAGGGATGTTCTCCTAAATGCCAGGCATGTGCTGGGAATCTGTGCTTTGGGAGGCAAGTGCTCGTTCCAGCACTGAGATTCTGTAACAGAATCACAGCAAATTCAGGTGGCAGAACTGTCCTTGCCTTCCTTTAACAGGTGCACAAAGGGGGAGATGGGACTTGCTTTGTCAGTAAAATAAGCAGATACAATTCCAAGCAAATATTTGTTTAAATACTAAATTAGCATCATTTTTTATTTAGTAATGTGTAGGATTTTTGTTTGGCTTTAGGAAATGCTGGGGTTTAATTGCACCTCTGCAGTGCTGCAGGATTTTAAGGCACGTGGTGCCAGTGTGGGTAATTAGTATCTCTGGTGAAAAGGAACTAAAGCCACAAAAACTGGATTTTTCAAAGAATTTTAGTTAGTTTAGTTAAAAGTTTAGTTAATGAAAAAAAAAGTCTTTCCTTGAGATCTTTCAAGAGTTGAAGGATTTAGGGATAATCTCTTCTGATACATTTATATGAAAAAACTGGGTTTGGCCACGTTTTAGGAATTCTTGATACTGTGTCATATATTTCAGGGAATTAGGCACATAAAGGGAAGAATGTGTTGCTGCTCTTTGTGTTCCTGGTGGCTGAGGCCCTGCTGCTGGAGGTTGTCTGGGGCTGTAAAGAAGGAAACAGTTCTTGCTTTTAGTCATCCTCTGGAAGAGCAGCCTGGTTTCCCTCTTCTCCACTGGCTACAAATGGAATCTGTAGCAGGAAAATAGGAGTTTTGTGCCTTCTGTTCCATAGTTTTGCACAGACACAGCATTATCCCCCAGGAAGGTGCATAAATGTTACTGTAACTATTTAAATTTGGGCTCATGGCCTTGAGGTTTAATCCCTGATGGGATGTGCTGCTATTTTTGCTTCCCTTGTCCTTCTGGGGTGCCTTTTCTCCCCTTCCATGGCTGCCTGGTGTCCTTCTGCTTTTCCTTTGGAGATTAAAGCCAGGACTTTCAAAGGCAGCGCTCCTCTGTGGACAGCAGTGAATACAGGGATTGGGAAAATGTTCACATGGAAAAATCAGAATCCCCATGGCAGTGCTGGCTGCCAGGAAAAGGCCATGTGAGCTGAGTTCAGTGGGACAGGCAGGGAAAGGCCTGAGTCGTGTCAGTGCCTGTCCTGACACATATTTTTGTGTTGTTCTGGGGTAGTCCTTAGGGTGGTTCCGTAGGGAAAGCTCTGGAGCCCCAGGAGCGGCTGAGGGAGCTGGGAAAGGGGCTCAGCCTGGAGAAAAGGAGGCTCAGGGAGGACCTTGTGGCTCTGCACAACTCCCTGACAGGAGGGGGCAGCCGGGGGGGGTCGGGCTCTGCTCCCAGGGAACAGGGACAGGAGGAGAGGGAACGGCCTCAGGCTGGGCCAGGGGAGGCTCAGGGTGGACATCAGCAGGAATTTCCCCATGGAAAGGGTGCTCAGGCCTTGGCAGGGGCTGCCCAGGGAGGTTTGGAGTGCCCATCCCTGGAGGGGTCCAAGGAAGGGCTGGAGGTGGCACTCAGTGCTCTGGGCTGGGGACAAGGGGGGGATGGGGCACAGGCGGGACTCCCTGGGCTGGGAGGGCTTTCCCAATCTGGGATCTGTGTGATCCCGGGATTCTGTGTGATTCTACCTCCAGCATTTGAATGAAGCTGCTTCAAAGCAGAGTCCAGAGCTCACTGGAGATCCTGGGAGAGCTGTGCCCTCAGTCAGGCTGAGCTGTCACTGCCCCACAAACCACGGATCCCACAGGGAGTGAGTGACCCACAGATCCCACATGGAATGAATGACCCACAGATCCCACATGGAATGAATGACCCCATGGAATGACTGATGAACATGCAATGGGCTGCACTCAGGAAGATCAGGGAATTCAGTGCCACAGACACTGAGCTGACACAGGCAGTCAGGTTTTCAGTCACTGTATCTGGGGAGCACAATCTCCATAGAATCCCAGAATCCCAGACTGGTTTGGGTTGGGAGAGACCCTAAAGCTCATCTGTTCCACCCTCTGCCATGGGCAGGGACACCTTCCACTGATGCAGGGTGCTCCAAGCCCTGTCCAGCCTGGCCATGGACACTGCCAGGGATGGGGCAGCCACCGCTTCCCTGGGCAACCTTTCTCTACCCTCCCAGTAAGAACTGGTGGCTGACTGGTGATGGTTCACGCAGGGCTCAGTACTTGGGCTGTTCCTGTCTGCTTTATCATAATTTATTCCCGTTCTCTGGAGTAAATGGGAAAACACAAGCAGCCATGGGAAGAAACACCATTAGCAGGTTTATAGTTCAGTGCTCCCTCAGGCACTCAGCTCCCGTGTGTGAAAGGGCACTGCAGGGTCAGATTTAGCTTTGTGTTGTGAGCTGCCATCAATGTATAGATTTTGTGAATTAATCTCCCTGCTTCCTGAGCTGTCTTTAAAGGTCTTTACAATTGAAATTCTCTCTGGATGCTGAAACGGGGTGAGATGTAACAGATTGGTTCGGTGGCTCCTCCTCAAAGCCCAGCCCCCAGAGGAGTTTGCTCACTTGTGTCTGTCTTGTGATAATGTCAATCTATTTTTCGTCTTCTGCACACAATGCACAAAGCAGGTGAGCCAGTAACTTTTCTGGCCACCTCAGCTTTTGCTTTACCTACTTTTGCAATATGTTCTGGAAGACATTTAACCATGTTCCCTTTCTCTCCCCTTTTCAGCTCAGAGACACTAATGACCCGCTGTTTTTATGGAACCTCACTACACTGCCACGAAGAGCACCAGCTCATCAGGACTGAGAGAAATCTGAGACTGACTTGTCCTATTTTTCCTCTGAAATCTTCACCAAGTAGTAAACATTTTTTTGAAGGGGAAAGGGGGTAAAAGATGTTAAAGGTCCCCCTTGCACCGTTAGGGCACCTGTACCTAATGTACATTTTCCTTAAAATTTAAAAAGATGTTAGGAGATATTTTATAAAACTTTTTTGCAATAAATGACGCATGAAATTCTGAAAGACTCTATGACCCTTACATGCAAGGAACCACTTGAATTATTAGGATGAAGACTCACTGCAGATAACTGGGGTTTTTGTAATGTGACAGTCACGTTTGTATGTTTTGAGAGGTGCCAGTGACGGAGCCAATTTGCCTGGGAAGTTGACTGTAATTTTTGAACTTTTCTTTTAATTCTTGACTTTAGCATTGCAATTTTCCATTCTCTGAGGCTTAGTTAGTATTTAGTGCAGGTGTTAGCAGAGCTGTGATCTGTGATCAAAGCATGTCCGAACCCAGTTGTATTGTGAAATATGAACAGTCCTGCTATTTGAGACCAACATTTCCCATAGAGGTGATGGAAAGGACAGTGACCACAAGCTCCATGGATCTCTGTTTTATGGGAAAGCTCCTTCTGTGTGAATATGGTTGCATTTTATATATGCTGTTGTAATACTTAGGGAATTGAGGGTTGTGGAATAACCTTGAGAGGGGCTACGAGGCAGAGAGCAGCATTTTGCTTATAATCCTATAACAGGATGGGAATCATGAATGGAGAGTGATTCAATGGGATGGCATTTCTATTTCAAATCATGGGTTATTTTTTCCTTTTGACATAAATATTTTTCAGATAGATAACTAGTAGAGAGCAAAGGTTTTATTAGAGTTTCTGATGGTTGTTGATATGAGTTGTGTTGACTTCTTTGAAAAGCTGTAAATCAAAAAAAAGAAACCCACTGGGTTTTATCCATTTTATTCCCCTCCCACAAAGGTCTTGGGTAAGACTGACTTCAGTGGAGCTTGGGAATGCTGGACACGCTGCTGAAATCTCGAGTTATTAAATATTAATTTATTTGTCACTAATTATTTCCATTGTGTGCACACTGTCTCGGCAGAACCATTTCTTTAAAGTTCTTAGCAGGGGATTTATTGTGTAACCTGGGAAAATAAATATTTGTTTTGAAGAGATGAAAATGTGCACATAATCTACTAAAAGTCAAATTTCTGTTTCTATAGAGATGAAAAGACTTGTAGGAAACTCTTTTCCTCCTTACTGATATCCTGATTCAATTGGAGAAAATAGAATGTCTTTGTCTGGATCGTTTAAAACCAGAGGGACTTTTCTAAGGGGCCTCTGGGTCAGCACAAAGACAGTTTCTTCGTGTCTGGAGCCTGAATGAACCACATGGAATTTGAAGTTAGGACAGCTCTATCATTGGCAACAGGTTTATACTTGTTAAACAATCAGAGAGGGGGAAGTGAGGCTGGGACAGGCCCCCAGACCCCAGCCAGGCCCATCAGGGATTCACACACTGAGTGTGTGGCAGCTCGTGCTTTGTGCTGCTTCAGTGTCTGCTTTTCAGAGCTAAATTCTTTATTTATAAATGCAGAAATTGAATATTCACTACCTACTTTTTAAAAACAGGCTGTACAATGCTGTGCAGTGCGTTCAAATTGTATCGTTTGCCATAACGATTTCATCATAAACTACAAACTTTTTTTAAAATTTGGATGAATATTTGTTCTACAGTGCTTTTCCTTTTCACCAGTGGAAGAGGCCCAGCAGTCTGGTCCTGCTTGAGGCCTGAGATGTGACTAGAACTGAAAGATTGAGACATGTGAATGAGGAAAGGGGTGACTTGGTGCCGGGTCCGTGCCAGCCTTTCACCTCCACTTGGATTGACAATGGATGGGGGCTTGGCCTAGTCAGGTACATTTTCCCCCACCCCCAAAAAACCAAACAGAAAAGCCACCAAACCACATGGCACAAACCAGTTTCTGCTCAGGAAAAAGGCCCGGGACTGTGGTGGCAGGGTTGTTGCACATGGGATTGAGGAGTGCCTGCTGTTGTTTTGGAAGCCGGTAGTGCCTGGCTGTGCCCCCGGATCTCCCAGGGCTCTCCTTCCCTCCCCTCCCCTCCCTGAGCACAGCAGCTGAACCAGGAGGGATTAACCCAAGGGATGCAGGTGTGCACTGGAGAATATGGGCATAGAGCAAATAGCATCCAAGGGAGCTCATGTCTGCCTTGCTTTTCCCAGCATTGCGTTGGAAACCACGTTTTCATTTGGAAATGAAATTGTCAGGGATATTCTAATGAGAGAGAGTGACAGTAATGTATTGCTTTTCACTTTTTTGCTTTAGTTGCTTAATATTTAAGCTTTGCTCCGTGCTACCTTCTTGTCTGTATATTGAATGGTCACTATGCCTCTTTCATTTTGTAGACTTGAATGAGGAAAATCTGATTCACCCTTTAAGGTTTGCTGAGAAGTAAAAATGATAAAGAATGTTGTGTAACATTTATTCAAATAAAGCCTTGATTTTTTTCAGTGCTCTTTTAAAGGGAAATAATGTTTTGATGTCTTTAACTTTCTTGCTTTATTAGTCCTTGACCCCAAAGCCTTTGATTTATGTCAAAAGTGTTTTTTCTGGATTAAACAAAGATTAAACTGGGGTTGCTGGTCCACTGCTGGAATTCCATCATGTGGGCAAGTCTCTACCTAACCTCACCTTTCACAGTAGCTGAAAGATCCCAAGCCATGCTCAGCCAGCTGGATGCTTCCCACAAGCAGTAGGAAAAATTGTAATTAGCAAGAAAAGATGGTGTGGTAGAGACAGATCCAAGGAAGCCCTGGTGGCTCTGCCACAGTCCCTGGAGGAGGAGGGGGTGCCATGGGAAGGGGCTCCTACCCTGGCACATGCGGTCTTTGGGCTGGTTTATCTGGAGTTCTCACAGTTTCAGACAAGTCTTTCCCTCACAGGTAAGTGTAAGAGGGGATTTCTCCATCCAGGGAGGAATTGCCTTGTCCTGAGCTGTGTTTCCTTGCCCTGGAGCAGGGATCAGGTGGTGCTGGAGAGGTAACCCCTGTTCCAGAGCTCCATCCCACTGCACTCAAAGCAGGGCCGTGCCAGCAAGTATTTCTCCAAAATGTCTGATGGTATTGGATTGATGACTGGACTTGTGATCATAAAGGACTTTTTCCAACTTAGTGATTCCATTGATGTGATTCCATGATTCTGTGGAATGGCAGACTCTGGAATTGCACTTTCCCATAGAATAGAAGGCAGCATTTATACACATTTTTTTCCACTTGCATTTTTGTTACTGTAAAGAAAGATTTCCTAAGCTGAGTTGAGCTCCTGGGCTAAACAAAAAATAAGCTGCTTGAGTAAACTTGATTTCTAGGAAGTTCTGATTTCCAGGAAGCCTTGGTGGTTTTATGGCACAGAGTGTTTTTATGGCACAGAGGATGCCAGGAGCTGGTCGGTCACCCAGAGGTACTGACCCTGCTGGGAAGGGGATGTTGCAGTGACCTGTTGTCGATAATGAGGAGTTTTTCCCCAAAACGGAATTAACTGTGAAGTGCTGCTGTTGCTCAGCCTGGGATGCTTTGGGAGCGCTGTGACAAAGCCCCACATCTGTCTGTGGCCCGAGCACAGCTCCGGCAGATGGTTTTCTTTTCCTTCATGGTTGTTTCTCATTCTGTCGGGATTACAGAAACTCCCATCCCCTTTCTGTCATTATTCCTTCAGCCTTGCAGCAGTTCCTCTTGAATTGGCGATCCTCATTAGGCTGGGAAATCCTGCTGAAATGTAATTGCTCGCTAATGGCTTTTCCTTTGTGACACGGAGTTGGCAGCAGCGCTGTGGGGACGGAGCCACGAGAGAGGTTGGCCGGGCAGATTTCAGAGCTCGGCAATTACTCCGTGGATTAATCCTCACTCCGGTGCTTGGCAAAGGGATAAAGGTGACCCAAGTGCGGCCAGGCCCACACAAGGCCCCTCTAATGGCGTTTGCTGCCGCCCCCGAGCATCAAAAGGGCGACGCTTAATGAGGGCAAAAGTGCAGCTCTGGCACAGGGGGTTTGGAGAGATTCCCATCCAAAGTGTGAGGGATCAGAGTTTAGATCTTGCAGGGTGAGACCAACAGGGACATTCCTGAAGGGAATGGTGGCTCAGTGACAGTGATGTGGTGAATTCACACTGTCACTCGTTGGGGATTTTGGAGCATTTCGGGTGAGGCCGCCGGGCCCTGCCTGAGGCGCAGCTGGGCCTGAGGGGCTCCCGATTCCCTCGGCTCTCCCTGGGCTCGTCTCCTGCATTATGGAACGTGTCAGGCTGCCAGGTTTGCATGGAGAGGCCCTTCTGTGCTTGAGGACTTTATGGAAAGCTGGGAATACCCCAGGCTGGGAGGATTCCGTGGCAGGTGAGGTGTGGTTGGGTGCTCAGAGCTCATCCCTCTGCTCCAAGGGAAGCGGTGCCAGGGCCGAGCCCCCCGGGGCAGAACCAAGCCCTTGGCACCAACTCCTCCTCACTGCTGTGCTTTTGTGTCCTCTTCCCTTGTCCTTGCTCCAGTTGTTCTGGGATTTGTTCTCCCCATCGCGTTCTGCAGGCAGAGCAGGGAGCCAGGAAAAGGCTCCTGTTGTTTGCTGGGTCATACAGTGGGGTTTATTCACATTCCATATCCGGCTTTTATGGTTGTGCTCCTGCTTTTCCCTCAAGTGTCTCTGTGCTCTTTGTTTTGCCTCCCTTGCTGGGTTTGTAGCACAAGCTGTGGGTGCTCCATGCTCGGCAGACTGGACAGCTCTGCAGAGGTTTTTGGGGTAAATATTCCAAGCCCAGGAGGGGTAGTCCTAATTTTGAAATCCAGATTTTCAGCTGAGCTCTGCATCTTAAGAGCTTGGGGACTGGAATTTCTGACTGTGGTTGTCTTGGTCATTAAATATTAAGTGAGGCTGCTCCTGCTGGAGGGCTCATCCAAACACGGAAGGCTCTGAGCTGACAGGGGAAGGGGCCGGGGGCTCCAGAGTGTTCAGGGATGGATACTGGACCATGCTAAGGATAAGACCCCAGGAATACTGACACTGCTCAGATGGATGGGGATGATGCTTCTGTGATTCACTCACTTGGCTGTGGTGGCCTTTAAAAAGGCAGCATTGGGCATGAGCTGTGAGAGCAGGACTGGGGGGTTGGACTTCACACCCCTCTGCATTAACACTGCAGGATCCTGTCAGGAGCCATCAGCTGCATCTTGGCTTGGAAAACCTGCTGCTGGCTCCAGGTTCCATAGCCTCAGCTGCATTCCAGCTGGAAGCAGGGACACAAACGTGTGTTGGGGCACAGTGAGAGCTGTCGCTTCAAGGGCAGCTCAGGGCTGCAGCCACAGGCAGGAAATCTGTGAGCTCCCGGCCTCCTCCTCTCCCTAAGTTCCCAAATACTGCAATTCTTCCTCCTTCAGACAGAGAAGTGCCCCACAATGGAGGGTCACAGCCAAAGGAGCTCATGGAAATAGGACAAATGCAATTAGAAAAGCCCTGGCCCTGCTGCCTCTCCAGGGACCTGCTGGGCACTCGCCAGCACCACTCAGGAATACATTTAGGAAGCTTTTCCAGCAGCCACCGCCCGGACGAGATAACAGCATTTCCCCTTCTTCCTGACATCCCTGTTCCTGACATCCCTGTTCCCTGGTGTGTCTGCACGGAAGGGGGGTGCTGCAGTTCACTCGCCAGAGACAGGAACAAAAACCCGCTGGCCAGTGTGTGCTTATCCCAGAAGAACAGGCACGGCTCCCTCCTGGATCCTTCCCAGCTCCTTGGCTGCCAGGGGGTCAGTCCCTGGTCAGCAGCTGCTCCTGGAGCTGATGGACACCAGGCAGGGAGTCCTGGGAGCCCAGAGCAGAGCACTGGGCCCAGCCAGGCCAGGAAAGGCAAACCTAATCCTCCTGCATCCAGCTGGGGAATGCAGGATTTGTAAATTTTCTCCTTGAGAAACAACGGGTGAGAAATGTGAGTTCTGGGGATTCTGCTGAACCAGGCTGCAGCTGCAGATGGTTTCCAATTGGGAGATTCCCACTGAACATGCAGAATCAGGAAAAAGGGGGTTTATTTTAATTTTCAGTTGATTTACGGCCTTGAATCTTTGTTAGGGTAGGCAGTGATGCCTCTGGCTTAGTGCCACAATTCCTGTGCCAAGGGCTGCCCAGAGCCCCCCCAGCAGTGACTCCCCAGCAGTCACAGCCCTGCCCGGGGTGGGAAAAATGAAGTTGCTGAGCAAGAAAATGTTGGGATTCATCCAAACAGGGAAAGCTTGTGAATGAGCAATGTATGAATGCTGCACATTAAATGTGCCCCAGCGCATCTTTGCCCATGTTGGAGAGGAGGCACTGGGATATAATTGGTTCTTGGCTGCAGCAGTAAGCCCTTGGGAATAACACAGCTAATTAAAGCCTAGGAACTGGTGACCAGCAGCTTCTCTTCTCTCCCTGGCTGGGGCTGTGCTAATCAGGGGCAGGTAGATCCCAGGAAGTTTTGTGCTAATCAAGGAGGGAATGATTGGGCTTCAAAGCTCAGTGCTTTGTCAAATCCTGAATATCTTAAGGGAGGAGCTGGGGGGGATTTTGGATCCCACTGGGCAGGAGGGATTGGCCATGCTGGGCCTGTGTCAATCCCATGGACTCTTCCCTGGAGTGTGGCCTCTGGCTGCTGCCTCCCTTGGGGCTGGGGTTGTGGGAGACACAGCTGAAGATGTGAACTGGGGAGCTGCTTTTTTTATCTTTTAAGAGATGTTAAATGCTCCAAATCTTTGGTGGGATGGAGGGAACTGCAGGTGTTCAGCTCCTCTGAGGGCCAGGCCCTGGGACTCACAGGCAGGACCTGGAATGAGCTGTTCCAGGCCAGGCTGGATGGGGCTTGGAGCAAAGAGGTCTCTGGAAGGTGTTCCTGGTCTCTGGAAGGTGTCCCTGCCCGTGGCAGGGAGTGGAACTGGATGAGCTTTAATGTCCCTTCCAGCCCAAACCATCCTGGGAATCTGAGATTCTCTGAGATCTAAACCTCGGCCCATCTGCAGCCAAAAGGATTAAAGTCTTCTGAGGGAACAAACAGAGAAGTGAGTGAGAACCTTTGCATAAAACAGAGACAAATCCCAGTGTCAGTTCTGGTGTCAGAAAACAGAAGGTCTGAGCCACAAGTGTTATGGAAATCCTGCAGAAAGTTCTTTGTAGGGAGAGACTTAACCCAGCTCATGGACAAGATCAACATTCCCTTTATTTCTGTGCAAACACCTCAGGGGAAAGGCCAGGTACTGAAAGGTTTTGTGTTTGGCAGGCAAAGGAAGGAGGAACAAAGGTGGGAGCTGAGGATGGACAACTCCAGCTGAAAAGAGTTGGAAAAGAGGCACGTGCTGGTTACCAGGAAGGTGAGTAACTCTTGGAACAGTTGAGCAAGGAACTGCTTGGCTTAAGAGCACTTATATTTAAAAGATTATGTTTCATAAAAGTTTTTTCCTATTAGAGGTTGTAAATCCAACGTGTGACTCAAAACTCCCTGGCACTCCCTGAGTTGTGGCCAGTGGCACCAGGAGGAAGCACCAGTTATTCTAATGGTGGCAGCTCTGAGGACTAGTTTAGACATAAAAAACCACTTAAAAATCAAAAGCAAAATACATGCACTCGTTCAGGATTTGGACAATGCAAAAGGACTTTCAGGCAATTTAACTGGAATTTTGCCTAGAGGAGAACTTGCTGTCGTGGCAGATAACACCTGCCAGAGGTTTCTGGTCCAGCTGGAGAGCGGCACTGAGGAGGGAGGGATGACCTGGAGGTTTGAGTCCTCAGTACCAGTGTGCCCAATTCCCAGTGACTTTCACACAATCCAATTAAATTACAAACACTAATCAGCTGCAGTCCTGCTTCCTGTGCCCTTCCCTTCATTGGAAAACTACAGGCATCCTGCAGGGGAGTTGCACAGTGATTTGATGATGTGTTTGCACAGCAGGTAGGAAATTCAAAAGCTTTGTTGTGCTTTTATTTTCCAGAAATTCCCCAGCCTCCAGCTGAGAAGGAATATTTGCAGCTCCCCAGGCCCTCAAAGAGGTGCAGCAGGAACAGAGCGGAAGGAACAGAACTCGTGTCCCTCAACCCCTGAAGCAGCAGGTTGGAAAAGGCCACTGGTGTAACTGGGCACAAGAGCCACCCACGGGTGAGTGACACTGTGGGTAGTGTCAGAATTAAAAGACACAGTGTGGTAGGGACAGAAACCCACTGGTCAGAGCAAGGAAATTTTAAAGAATTTAAAAAAAATTAAAATTTAAAGCATCCAAGGTAGTTCTAAAGTGGTTCCATTTTTGTACATGCCAGGGGTGTGCTGGGATGTTGCAGGTGAGTGGAACCAGGGCCCAGCTGGTGATGCAGGGCTGGTGCTGGGGCCTAACCAGGCCCAGGTGCCCCCTGAGCCCAGCCCAGCCCAGCCCAGGGCTCCCTGCAGCAGCCTGGACACCTCTGCTCTGCAGTGCCCCAGGTTTCAGGGAAGATTATTAACATTTCTACTAAACCCAAGCCACTGAGCCTTCCCTGCAGAGCTGGGCTCAGGCAGCAGAGGTTTCACAGCTCATCAGCCCCCTGGGCCCAGCTCTGAACTAAAACTAAACTAAAAATGCAGCAGGACAGAGTTTAACAATCAAAAAAACCCTGCACAGCTGCAGAGACAAAAATGACATTAAAGCACCAAACCTGCTGTTCCTGGAAAGGCTCTTCCTTTCAGTGACAGGCTGGAGCTGCTGAATTTCAGACACACAGAGACTTCCTGAAATGAATTGGAGATCACACCCAACAGCCAAGGCAGCCACTGCTAATTACTTAATTAAATCATGTACTGAAATCTGCATGGAGACAAGTGCAGAATCTGCCTCCAATGTAAACACTTCAGCACTGCTAAAACCCAGGAAAGCAGGAATTACAAAAGGCACCTTCTCCAAAACCGGAATGAACCACCACAACAGAACATATAAATATATATACATATATTTATGTTTGTATTTATATCACAGCCTGGCTTGGGCTGGAAGGGACCTCAGAGATCATCTCATTCTATGAACACTTCCAAGTGCTCAAGGTCCAGTTACTGTGGAGACCTCTTGCAATCAACTCCTGTGGATCCCTGCAACACGAATGGATCTCAGACAAGCACATTTCATTTGAAGGTACCTTTACAGGGTGTGTACATAGAGAGGGAAGCACAAAATGTCATTGTTTCCTTCAGAAAAATTCATACCAAGTAAACAAACTGCTGGAAGGGTGGCACGGAGTTAAATTACAACACTGCTGCAAGCAGGGCCGAAAAATCCCAATGAATGTCCTGCAAGGTGTTATTTGTGGGACCTTTCACAACAAACCCACCTTGGGGACGGCTCAGCCCAGGCAAGAACCTCACAACCCAGAGCAGAAGTACCAAGCCTTTATTACAAGATCCATGATTCCAGGGCAGAGCTGTGTCCAGGGGTGCCAGTCCCACCCAGCTGAGGGTGGGGCAGTGGTGCTGCTGGATTTCCCCATTCCCAGGACACCACCAGCCTTTGTTCCAGCCTTTGGATTCCCCTGAACTGCTGCTACCATTGTGCTGCCAGCCCTGAGTGGGCCAAACCAAGGAGCTGCCTCTTGGAAAAGCTAAACACCGCAAGGGAAGGGGGAAAAATATTAAAAAAAAGAATAAATCACACACTGGACACAGTTATCACAATGAGAACTTGAATGAGTTGCTTTACATCCACATTGCAAATAATTTCACAAGCTGGGAAATGAGTTTGCTGAGTCTCCTCTTCCCCTGGGGGCGGAGGGTGTTGGTTTGCTGGGTCCTGCCTCGGGATGTGCAGCACCACACTGAATCCATGTTATCTGTTGTTGTTGGGGTTTTGAACAAAATTGATGGAGTAGGAGCCAGTTGAGGAATCCTGTTTGATCTGGAAGTTCTCTGTTGACAGGCCAAAGGGGCGCAGGACCAAATTGCCCAGATCCTTCAGTTTGCCTGCAATGACATTCCAAAAGAACATGGTGAGAGCTGAGCAGAGGGAAAACTCTCATGGAATTACACCCAACTACACAGCCCAGCCCTGCTGATTTATCCATCACAGGTAAATGCTGAGGAAATCTCTGCATTTTGTTAATATTTAGGCTCTTAGCAGGAATTAAAAAGCGTTGTTAAATATCCACAGGGTATGAGAGTGAATAAAGTCTAAAGACTCTTGTCAGTATGTGGATCACACTTGATTTCTGACTCTGGAAAATGCATCTTGCTACAGCTGTAAGAGGGGAAGGACAACAAAAGAACGTCCTTTAAAAAAAACCCCCATACTAGAAATTACAGAATGGATGAACTGAAACAGGAAGCAGAGGTAACAACTTCACTGCTGGCTGAACACAAACCCCTGGCATGACAACACAAAGGAAGATGGTCAGTTTTCCACGAAAAACATTCTTTTCCTCCTGGTTTCAATGCAGAATTGTAGATTTCCCAAAGAAAAAGCAGAAGTTTGGACAAGTTGAAGCTCCCCAGCACAGCATGGATTTGGGGCTTTATGATAATTCCACCAGCACATCCCAGATCACCTTCCTGCTCTCTCCCTCCCCAGCCAGGCTCTGGGGCAGCCACACTGAATTAATTGTTAATGAGGCAGAAGAAAGCCTTGGCTTTTCCGGGCACTCCAGCCCCGAGCTGCTGCTGCTGTCCTGGCACACACAGAGCCAGCATTGTAGGGAAGCTCTGTCTCCTCCTCCCCCAGCTCCTTTCAGCCCTAAATTAAGGGCTGTAGTGAACTCCAACCCCCTCCTAAAGAAAAGCTTCCTCAGAGCCTGTGCTGGGAGGAAGGAAAAGGCACCACGTGGAGCTGGGACTCAGCTGCAGAAGCTGCCCAGCCTCCAACACTCCCTGTCCCCAGGCAGGGTCACCCTCTCCTCCCTCTGCCCTTCTCATACATTTCGCTCTTTTTCTTTCAAACACACCGTGTTTATTTTCCACCTGCAACTCCAGCACATTCAGGTTCTTCACCAAAGCAAATATTCAGGGGTTAACAAGAAAACAGAACTGTAAAAATCAATTTAGGGCTCAGAAGTCTGTGATTCATTACTCACCTAAACTGCAATTTAACACCCTATTGAAAGAGGCAGATGCAGGAAAAGATTACTCACAAGTTACATTAAGATGTAACAGCCAAAATTAATTGCTATTCAGTCTTTCTGGCAATAATTCTGGCTTAGCTGCTGGTGTTAATGTGGGGTTTGGAAGTTGAAAAGCTCTATCTTGCTTGTGTAAAGAATTCTTTTGGAGAGAAGACAAATTTCCTGATGAGGTCTCCTCTCTGTGTAACTTTCTATATTACCAACATTTTTAAGCAATTAAAAGAGCAAGGGCAAATCTTCCTCCCTTCCCTAAATGGTAAATGAGGGCTGAACTGTAACTGTAATTTGGCTCTGGTTTAAATATTTAAAATCACCTTGTGCAGGGTTGGGGTTTAGCAGCTCAGCTGCAAACACAACATAGCTGTCAATATTAAAAAAAAAACAACCAAACCCCATAATTCTTTAGGCACAAAGCCTAATAAATATCTTTGCTGATCTCAGGTAGCTGGNTTGGAAGTTGAAAAGCTCTATCTTGCTTGTGTAAAGAATTCTTTTGGAGAGAAGACAAATTTCCTGATGAGGTCTCCTCTCTGTGTAACTTTCTATATTACCAACATTTTTAAGCAATTAAAAGAGCAAGGGCAAATCTTCCTCCCTTCCCTAAATGGTAAATGAGGGCTGAACTGTAACTGTAATTTGGCTCTGGTTTAAATATTTAAAATCACCTTGTGCAGGGTTGGGGTTTAGCAGCTCAGCTGCAAACACAACATAGCTGTCAATATTAAAAAAAAAACAACCAAACCCCATAATTCTTTAGGCACAAAGCCTAATAAATATCTTTGCTGATCTCAGGTAGCTGGAAAAATCTTTTTGGCAGGAAGGCCCAGGTGAGGTGGTCTGGCTCCCAAGCTGCTAAAACCATTCCAAAGTTCCCCTCTCCTCACACCCTCTCCCCAAAGGAGTGGTCCCAGATACCACAATAATTATAAAAGTCTCTAAGCAAGACTGGAAATCATTGGCTTTAAGGAGAGAAATACAAAACCCCCCCAGAAAATGGTCATTGTTCACATCCTCAGTCCCTGAGGCAGAGGATGCTCATGGAAGCACAGAGGGAAAGAACCACTTGGATTTCAAAGCTCCTTCCCAAGGCTGCTCCAAGTCCAGCTCTCTTTGACATGAACTTGGGTCACTTCATCCTGAGCAATCTTCAGTGGCAGCTGAGCTGATGGAAAACATGGAAATAACTGAAATACAAATGGCAGCATTGGAAAAGGGAGAACCTTGAGGACACACAGCACGAGTGGGCTTGGCTTGGCCACAAAGCAGGATTCTTCTGGTGACATCAACCTCAGCAGTCACATGGGCCAGCACTTGCACACAAGGGAAATGCAGCCAGGAACGTGTGCTCTGGGATATTTACACACAAGCACTGCACCAGGGGTTCAGCCTCTGACAGAAACGAGTTGCAGCCCTGGGAAACAGGAAGCACGCTTGGGAAGGAGGAGGATGAACTCCATTTATCTGAGTTTGTTTGTGCACAGTTCCAGTGCCATGACAGTGGGAGATGCTTGGGCAACCCAGGGCTTGTTTGAGTTGAAAGAATAAAAGCTCAGCAAAACCAGGACAGTCCAATTCACTGATGAGGACCAGTTCAATACCCAGAGGAGCTAAAGCACAAACTGGGACATTGTTCCTAATTTCAGTTTAGTGTCTGTCAGTGCTCCTGGAGCAGGCCCGGCCTGGAACTCTCAGGATGCCTCTGACTTGCTGTCCTGGAGCCCAAAAGCCTAGAATACAACCCAGGCACCTGAGCTGCCCTGTGGGAAGGCAGGAATGTCCCCCTGGCACTGTCCGAGCCCAGTCAGAGCAGCTCTTGCCATAGTGCCACGAGCCAGGTCCATCCTGGCAGTGGGAAATGCCATCAGAAAGGATGGAAAAGTGGGAACAGCTTCAAATTCACTGCACAACAAAACAATCCAAAGGAATCTCATAACCACCACATTCCATCGAGTTTCTCTTCTCCCACTCCTTCCAGAACTCCCACCTAAATCCCCTCCAGGGCTTTCCCCTGACCTCAGCCAGAGCTGCAGCAGTTTGCAAACCTTGGGAAGCGTTTCCTTCCTCCATGGGCAGCTCGATGGCATCACCACTGCCTCCCTTAACAGCAACACACAGGGAATCTGGGAACACTTAGGAAAAGGAGTTGCCCACATTCCTGACTTCATTTCAAGAGAATGTTTTATAGAAACCCCTCAGTTCGTGTGACACCAGTGAGCTCAGGCAGTGCTGAGCTCAACCCACCCTGCCCCACTGCCACCATGTCATTGTCATTTAACCACAGCTGTGACAATCCTGTCACACACGAGGCTGGGGACGAACACAGGTTCTGTGCTGCCCTACCCTGCTCTCAGTCTGGCTCTCCAGCTGTTTGACCTCCTTGTGTGACATCACTGAGAAGGGATTTCTTTCTCCAGAATCCCAACAGACACAGTGTGAACTGGTTCCCAAAAGCCCAGTTCAGTTTTGAAATCCCAACTGCCACTTTTAAAGTATTAACACTGTTAAAAGAGATCCCATCTAGTCAGACATCCAGGAAAAATCCAGCAGTGCAGAACTAGGGTTGGATTTACTGTTCCAGACAAATCCCTTGTGATTAGTGAGGCCCTTTAGAGTTCAGCAAAGATCAGGAATTATTTTCATATTACTTTGTGCTGAAACCCATCCCATGTCCTACCGATGGGCCTGATCCTTCTGCAGATTTTCTGCATCCGTCATTTATTTATAGCCCTATCACACTTAACCTGCTTTATTTAGGGCTTGTTCTCAGCACAATGGGGGAAGCAGACTCTGATCCTGTAAAGCTCTGCAAAGCCTCACTGACACTCTGCTAGGTCAGAGCAGAACAAAGCCAGAGCAAATCAGAGGCTGCAGAGCAGGAAAAGAAATTACAGAGAAATATCAGCATAAGCTGAAACAGTCTCTTCTTCCCAAATATATCAAGAATCAGTGTGAAAGACAGGCTGTTTGTTTAACCTGATTTTCTACAGAACAGCCAAACACTGCCTTCCCCTTCCCACCAAACGCTGCCTTAGGAAATGTAATTCACTCCTGGTGCTAACCCTGGGTAGGTCCAATTCAGCCTCCAACCAAACAGCAATGAAATGCTGAATAAATCAAGACAAACATGAACACTTGGAGGTCTCTGGGCTGGAAGTGCTACAGAATCACATTTATTTCTTTAGCCCCCAGATCAAACATCCCCAGTTATTCCAGCTGGGGCAGTTCCTTTAGGTACAGGTTTAGTGAAAGCCTTGGTTTATCCCTTTCATGGGAATGTTTGCTTTGAGGGTTTATTTGCAGGGAGCAAGGGCTGAGCAGTTGGGTTGGGTCAATTTTCCCCAGCTCTTACATACATCAATATGAAATTGTTTTAGAAGGTTTTAAGTTTTCTTTCTTTAAATGTAACTAATGGCCTTTTCTGCATGGAAGAATTCCTTGTCTCCAGTTTGCTGTAGGTGAAACCAAACAATTGAGAACTACAAAATGAAATTGGGAGTTTTGCTTAACACTGAACAAATATTTCCTTTCAGATTTACCTCCTTTAAATTTTATACAAGAGATTCTACTCATGCATTTTTTTCTAGTAGCTTATGAAGATTTTTATGGAAGTACATGCTACTCACCCAACATTTCTTTCTTTAATTTTTCATTCCTCTCCTCAATTTGCTGAGGTAATCTCTGTGGAGAGAGAGAAAAACTGGAATCAGATCCCAGCTTTCAATAGTGCTCCCACTTTGGACGTGGGCAGTGACAGAGACACAAATCCTGATGTGCAGCTCCTTCTCCAGACTCTGAACACTGCTAATCCAGAGACTCAGCATTTCCCACTCCAGGAATGTCCTTATGGACACCTATTTTTATCTGGTGTCTATGATACTTATCCCAAAGTACAGTTTTTTCTGGGAAATCACTTTATCTGCCCTAAAATCCCTTAAAAACTGTGTGGAAGCTGAAATTCTCCCAACAGTTACACACCTGTGAAAAACCAAACCTAAGCGTTGCTTCCATATAATGAAACTTTCTGGGAAAGCAGCAATAGAGATGATTTGACCACAAACAATGATAATTCCAAACTGTTTAGTCTGGCATTGAAAAAGTCAAAAATAATTGAGGATTGAAATCAGAACCACAGCTCTGGACTCCTGAAATACAAACAGTGCTCAAATATTGGAGCAGGTACCAAACCAGGAATCAAAGAACTATTGTGCATTTCATATTTTAATCTGTCATTTAACAGGGTCATGACATTCCCTAGAGCAGTGTGAGATCATTCCTGTGGGCAGGGAGCAGGAAGATTTGCTCTAACTGTGAATGAAGCCAATCTGCAGATTTTCTTGAGGCATCATTTTCATTGCCAGTGAGGGGGAAAAGATTATGTGATGTTCCTGCAAAGCAGAGACACTTTTACCTTACAATGGAGCAAAGCTTCTCAGCCTCCTCCAGGTCAGAGATGTAACCAGGTATGGGGAGTCAACAGCTGAAACTTGGGGGTTTTTATTATGAAATTTCAAGATTTATGATGAATATTTGAAAAGTGTAAAATTATAGCTGTCAGGATTTCCTGAACAGGTTTTCAAGAAGGGAGTTTAAAGCCTCAGTCTCAATAGTTTGCTTCTCTCCTCAAATCTGATAAGGACCAGCTCAAGGCAGAACAGACCAAATCCCACTGCAGGGTACATCGAGGGCATTTTGTCCAAAGGGTTCTGCAGCCAAAGGCTCTGCCTGGCCAAGGGAGGTCAGGGAGCAGGAGGGGGTGGAACCCCAAGCTCTGCACTGCCCAGGCACAGGAATCAGGAATAAACACTGGGCATTGTGAACTGTGCCTGAACGATGGCCAGAGGAGCAGCAGCACTGCTGGAGATTCCCTTCTGGGGCTGGGCAAGGCCTCTGCTGTGGGATTATCACGGGCACGGTCCCTGAGAGAAAATCATGGCTTTGCAGAGGTACAAGGGCAGTGTTTGTGCTTCCAGGGGTTCCAAACAGCCTGAACAGAACCAGCCACCCTTGAGGGTCTGACTCAGAATCCTGGATTATCCTGAGTGGGAAGATACCATGAAGATCATCCAGTCCAGCTCCAGGCCCTGCCCAGACACCCCAACAACCCCACCCTGGGCATCCCTGGCAGCGCTGTCCAAACGCTCCTGGAGCTCTGGCAGCCTCGGGGCCGTGCCCATTCCCTGGGGAGCTGTTCCTGGCCCAGAGGAAGCCCCAGCCCAGCTCCAGAGGCAGCAGGTCCTTTATGGGAGCTCAGCTGTTTTATGGGATCACCCCTCACCACCAACAGCACTCACACAGTTAAGCAGAATATTTCCTGCCATCAGTGCAACTGATCCAGTCCCCCAGGAAATCATTCCAGGCAAGGTTTCTTGCCTAATATGCCATAAAAGCTGTTCCTAATCTGTCACTTACAACACCACAGTGTGAGGAGAAGGAGGGCAGAATCACTGCTAAAGATTTATTTTCCCAAATGGAGACTTAAAACAATTAAGCCTTTCAAAAAGATTTTTGTAACAACATATTCAGAGTGGGCTTAGAGACAAATTTGCAGGTGATGCAAATGATTTTTTTTTTCCTTCTGAGGCAGAATCCATTGCAGGTTCACTGATGTGAAGCTGCACTAAAATAATGATAAATAAGTTAGGTCAAAGTTCACTGAAAGGCTTAAGCTTACCATGCAAGCTTCTCTGGCTTGATGAACTGATGGGTCTTTTTCTAGGACTGCCTTATAATCTTCCAGAGCTTCATCTAATTTTTCTGTTTTTTCATAGAGTTCTGCTCTCCTCAGCAAAGCTCTGACATAGTGAGGGTCTAATTCCACAGCTGGAAAACAAAACCAAAGCCCAGGGTTGTACCTGAAACATTTCTCCACCCCTCAAATGAATCCTGAAGTGTGTATTACATTTGTAAGTTGTCCTTAGAATGTGACTCAGGATCAAGCAGAGGCACAGCTTAAAGCTAAGTCAGAATTCAGAAACAGCTGCCTGGGACAGTCTCGAGATCATATTTCATTTAATGTCCACAATCTATCACAGATGGAAGTGATTTATGGTCACAAAGCTTTAAATGTGCAATCCTATCCATGCAGGGATTCTAAGTGATGCTACAGAAACTTTAAGGACCTGCAAGATATTTCAGTTTTTGTGTGTTTAGCAAGTGGCTATTGTTAGATTGCAGCTAAAGTTAAATATCCCTCCAGACACACACAGCAGAGAAAATCAGCCTTGCCATGCTTATCTCAGTTCAAGTGGAGACAAACTCCAGGAGAATTTCTGGAGCTCTTCTGAGTTTAATATCCAACAGTCCAGATTGGGTTGGGAATGCACAAACAGTGATTTCAGCTCTGTGAGCTGGCAGAGGGGCATCCTGACTGAATTTCAGCTTTTCCCCTCCTCATTCCCTTGGCAGCCAGGGCTGTTTGCAGTAGCAGTTCAGACTGAATGCTAAACTCAGCAGTAACCTCCACATGGTAATTCCTCAAGAATTCCTTCATCCATTTTTCACCACAGAAACAGGGAATGTGAAAGAATTCACCACAGAAACAGGGAATGTGAAAGATTTCACCACAAAAAGAAGAAATATGAAGGATTTTGCATCAAAGAAAGAAGGCGTATGAAAGCTCTGTCTATTTAATAATTACACCCCCATTAAAATGGTTCTGGGGACAATTACATCTCAGATTATCCAGGTAGATATTCCAGTTTATTTTCTGGGAAGGACAAAGGCAATGCCACAGTCAGCAAGCTGCAGGTGACTGAATTGCTCTGCTGTGCTCCAATCCCTGGGGATGAGCCCTGGCAGCTGAAGTCTCCCTGCTCAAAGCACATTGATTCCCTCTGAGCCACTGCAAAATCCAAGGTGTTTTTCAGAAAGCAGCAGCACCAAAGCCAGGCAGAGGCCCAGTGAGAGAGGCCAGAGAGGATTTGGTACCTCCAGGAGCCCTTTCAGCACGCACAGCCTCCCATTTCTGTGCAGGCAGTGCTGGCGCACAGCCACTGGATTAGTTCTCTGATTGGTAATTTGGATTTTTTTCCCCAGCTGTCACAGGGAGTTTAACAAACACCCGAGGGTGGGTGAGTGGGTGGAAGCAATAAAGCAAAGCACAGCTGAACTGCTTCCACCAGAAGGTGCAGAGAGAGAACTGTGCAGGGCAGGAACAGGGGAACATAAGCCCTAGTGACAAAGCAAAAGCTGTGCAGGAAAGTGACTTGAGAATGCTTTTAACTCTATAAAGCCTCACAGTTCTTTGGAATCTGGGATTAAACCAGGGTTTGGGGGGAATGGCAGGTGGAAGTGGGTTTGAAATCACAGGTGTGGGAAACAGTTTCCATAGAAAAGACTTTCCTATTAAAAACAAGTATGAACTGCAGCCTTATGGCACAAGAGAATAGAAAGTGAATTACTGCAGAGAGGAACGGTTTGACAGACATTTTACAAAATAAGTAATACAAATCAGGTGTTTTCTGTTCAGTTCTTTAAAGACCCTTATGGCCAAAACTACAGCTCTGCAGTAAAGGCAGTAAATGACACAATTTGTGTATAAAATCTGGCACAAGGGCAGCACAAAGAGAAAAAAGTACCTTTGGTGCAGTCACTCAGGGCAGCCTCTGTCTTGTCCTAGAACACAAAATAGTCTGTTAGATTGAAGTCATATTTCTTCATGTCCCCACCTGTGGAGGTGCCCAAGGAAGGGCTGGAGGTGGCACTCCGTGCTCTGGGGGACAAGGTGGGGATGGGGCACAGCTTGGACTTGGTGGTCCGGGAGGGCTCTGATCACTTCATAATTGCATTTGTCCCAGCCTCAACCCAGTGTGACACAGAATAAAACCAACACTCACCTGTTTCATTTTTGCAGCAGCTCTGTTTGAGAACAGAACAGCCCTGTCCTTCTGGAAGCAGGCTGGGCAAATCTGCAGAGCCTTGGTGTAAGAGTCTTCTGCCTCTCCATAGTCTGCAGAGCAACAGGAAAAACCCAAACCAAACCATTTATTTCAAATCACTGAACCCATGGCTGAGGTTCCTTTGGAAACATTTCTCAATATCTGGTGATATTACACCAGAATCAGTAGCTGCTCTCAAAGAACATTACTAAGTACATCAATACAATTGATTATTTTAAAACTGACTTAATTCTGCCTATAAAAGCAGAACTGTAGTCCTGAGCTGAATGCAACAAGTGCAGCAGGATGTGGATGTAATTCTCACCCCTGAAATTGTTTCCTTCTATTTCAGCAGAGGTGGAATCCCTTTGGATGAAGTGTGTCCTTGACCTGTCACTGCCCTGTACCTGCTCAGAGCAGCTGCAGGGAGATTTTATGGCCACATCATCCTCAGTGACTGACTTAAATGTCAGAGGGCTTGTCAAGGAGAGGCCAGGGATGAGACTCCAGCAGACGCCTCAGCCAACACTCCCGGCCCATGGCTCTCCTGGGCTGAGCACTTCCCTCCTGCCCTCTCTGATGCCTTCCAGAGCTGCAGAGCATTCCCAGGACTGTGCTCCCTTAGGACCCAATAAGGCACCTCCAGCCTCTGCCTGGTCCTCAGGGCACACAGATTCCTTGGCTATGTCCTGCTGACTGAGGGAAGCAGGAGCCTGCATTTCCTGCTTTCTCCAGGAATCCTCCACCCACCAGCAGATTATATCAAAGGCAGGTGTCAAAACCACTTCCCCCCTTCTGTTTGCTCATTAAAATCAATGCACAAAGGTACAAGGCAGCTACAGAGCCCCAGATCCTGCATCAATTCTAAGCACAACCATCAGCCCAACTCAGAGCCCAGGGGAAGCCTTTTTTGATCACTGAAAGAAACCCTGGCACTTGGAAGGCAGTCCAAAATCCATGTTTTTGTATGTAAGCACTCAGCTTTCATGGGAATCCTGCTTTAGTATCCAAATCTTTGGGATTTAAACAACTCTAAAGGAGGTCTGGTATCTCTGTCTCTTTAGAGCTGGATGAAAAATGAAAGAGGTGATAAAATTCAGCAAGGATGGTGTGAGATCTTCCTCAGGGTTTTCTGCAGCACCACCATGATGGCTCAGCACTAATCTGAGATTCTCTAACATCCACATGGTGTTCAAAGATGATCAACCCACCTCCTTTCTTGAAGTGCTCATTTCCTTTCTCCTTCAGCCCCGTGCTCTCCTTTCTTCTTTTCTACAAAAGAAAACACAATGTCTCAGAGTATTTCACTGAAATGAACAACTAGGTCAGCTGCACTTCCAAATAAAGTATGGAAAGGAAGCAGAATAAAACATAACCTGAAGAGTTTTAACTCTACCAAGATCTGCTTGTAGACCCTGTGACATGAAATCCTTTATATATCTATGAAACACTGGGGTGTAACAGCAAGGCAATTAAAAAGCTCCACTTCACAGACACCAGGATGCAGGGAGAGCATCCATGGAGAATTCCATGCTTTAAACCAGTACATCAGCTTTTAGCTGGCTGTTTGCTTCTCCTTTCTGACTCCATTTAATTCACTCACTGCAGGTCAACTGTGCAGAATATATTGTAAATGTAAAGTCTCAAAAGTTTTGCTTGAAATAATTCCACCTCAGCAATTCCAGTTATTTTCAGAGATGCACAAGGAAAAGATCCAGGGTGAGAAAGATCTCTGCCCTGAAAGATTTCTCAGGCAGAGTAAGTGAACCCCCAGACCCAGGTTCTTTGTCCAGTGAGAACCACACATGTGAGCAGAGCTGTGTTTTCAACCATGAACATCTTGGCACAAGGGGAGGCCACGCTCAGGCTCTCAGCCTGTGACACAGAAAACTCAGGATGTCACCGAGCCATCCCTTCAACCTCCTGACAGTGCAGACATTCCTGAAACAAAGCAGGGAAAGGCAGGAACATCACAGAGTCATTCTGTGCTGCAAAAACCATTGTTGGACCACTGGTTTTTCTCCCAGCACACAAAGGACCTCAATGGAGGTGTCAGTAAATGACAGATCACTGAGCAATTAAAAAGCCAACAGTAGGAAAAGGAGCAGTTTCCTTTCCTGCAGATTGTGTGAATCAAGGATTAATGCAATTATCAATATCACACAGAACATCTCCTTGGAAACAGCTAAATATAGTACAGTGTGTGGAGCACTGCAGCAGCTCCCAGCTATGCCAAGGAGCTGACAAACAGCTCAAAATCACAGGTTCTTCCTCCTGCTTTTATTGGCTTCGGGAATTGATTCACCTGACCATTGGCACCACCTTGAGAACAGATCAGGCTCAGTGGAAGGACACTGACGCAAAATTCCACAGCAAAATCTCACCTGACCCCTTTGATAAATGCCCAGACCATCAGATTTGTTCCTATTGCCTACTGAATAGCTTTTCTAATACCCATTACTGCTCACGTGTTAAAGGAACCCCACAAAACACAGGGCAGACAAACCATGTCCAATTATTCAGGAAGTGCCTTTGCTCAGGGAGGGCTGACAAACCCCCCCAAGTCCTTCCTCAACACTCCAAGGGACTCAGTTGGTGCTTTCTAAACATGAACATACAAATTCCACACTTCAGGCTGCATGGAAATCCCGAATTCCCTGTGTAGTGCAGGACTTTGCTGTTCAGCACAGGGAATGAGGAACTGCTACACCTCAATTTTTGAGGGATCAGACAGCAATTCCTGCCTGGACCCCACAAAAAGGCATTTTTAAATCACCTGCAGTGCACAAAGAGTGAAAACGATCCCAGCATTTTGTGGCACTGAACAAAGCAGCCCCATCTCAGCACAGAGCAGGCCTGAGACGAGGATCCTGCTGGAAAGATCTCCACAGACAGCCCTCAGTGAGGGTAGGGCTGCCTGAAACACAAACCCCACTGACTTCATTGCTCATGACCTATTTAGAAGTGGCCTTTCAGTGCCATGAGCTGATTCTCTGCTGCACTGGGTTCAGTTACAGCTCCACAAGAATGAAAGGATTTTTATTATGAACACAACCACAGCATGCTCACACCAGTCTTCAGGCAGCAACCCTGGAATCGAGGGATGCTGGATGAAAAGTCTGACCTGTATTATCAATATTTTGTTTCATTTTATCCAAATTATTAAAAAATATCACACATTTACCCTAATGATGCATTAAATGCTAATATAAAAAGTGATTTACAGCAAGAAAGCTTCAGAAGAAAAAGCTTTATATTAAAAAAAAAGGAGTAAAACAACAACAAAGCAGCATTTTTAAGAGCTCTGTGTATGATTTTGCAACTTATTCAGCTCCCTGCAAAGCAGCAATGGTTCAAAACTTGCATTTCTGTGAGAGCCTGACCAACATTTTCAACATACCCCTGGTCTATGGGCTTCACTTCCAAACTGTCCACATTTTCCAAGTATTTTTAAAAAGGTGAAGACTGTAGGGTACCTCCTGCACATCAATGGATTTGCATTTCAGGTATGTCTGACCAAGAAGCAACACATAAAAGCCAGTTCCTCTGGCTTTTCCACAAAATGTAACAGCATGAAAAATGGATGAGCCCCTCATGTGCTGAAGGCACTGCCCTGCAAAGCTGGCTGTGTGTGAAATAAATACATCATTTATTCCTCCATCCAGACATCCCTTTAACAGAAATTCCTAACACAGAGCAGGGGAAAGGCAGCTCTTAGGGCTGAATTTCCACTGATGCTGCACTGCTCCAGGGGAGGCTGGGAGAACCTGTTCAAACGCAGGGAAAAAGCCCAAAGCGCTCCAGCACTGTGAGGAGACACAACTCTGCCCTGAGGATGGAGAATTCCAGCTCCATGGCACTGTGGGGGGAGTGGGCAGCAGCTGCCTGGGACTGATCAGTCCAGAGGGAAAAATCCCAAGTGACTCATGAAGAGATTTGCAGAATGTCCCCTCATGTCCCCAGCAGGCTGCTCCAGGACATGGAGTGGCTCAGTTCAGTGGCTGCAGGGCAGCTGCCCTTCCTTCCCTCGCAGGGAATTAGGTCAGCCTGAATCCTGGAATGCTGTGCCCAGGAAAAGCCATCCTGGCCTGCTCCGTGCCCTGGGGCTGCTCACACACAGCACTGGGGGCAGCCACAACTCCCCAGTTTAGGATTTTCTGCTCTTCAGTGGCAGCAAAATCTGAAGGGTTTGGGTTTTTTGTCAGTTTTAGTAATGCAAAGATGGCAAATTCCACAGCAGGCACTGATTTTGATGTGGTTTAAATATTTTTTGATGTCCAGAAGAAATGACTGCCTGTAACTGGTGATGATTCTTACAGGATCTGATTTGAAATGTTTAGATTTGGATACTGAATTCCAATCCCAGACTCAGAGGAAAACAGTATTTAACCCAAACCTGCCTGGCAAAGCCAGGTGTGCTGGAGATGACCTCAAGTCATGACGGGGCAGCTTGGCCTTGTGACAATAAAGTACAAACCCAAATCACACCCAGCCCCTGCCCTCAGCTGCTCTGCCAAAACACTCAGGGTTAACAAAAAAAGCATGATAGAAAATACAATAAAATATATACATTTTATTTATACATTAAGTATAATTTTTATAGTAATAAAAGCATGATTCTGCTATTAGAGAAGACAGCAACCTACACATTCCCACTGTTTCCTTGGGAAGTGAGCAACACAATAAAAGTGCTGGAAGTGAAATCCTTGAGCAGCCAGCGGGAACTGAAGGAACAACACCCTCGGTTTGTGACACTTCCCACAACATTTCCTCTGGCTGTTCCTGTGCTTGGATTGATGCCTTGACTTCCCTTTGCTGGGAACTGCTCCTGGCTCCAGTTCTGGAGAAACTCTATTTACACTGAACCTGCCCCTCACAGCCCCTTGGGAAGGTCACCACAACCAGGGAATTCAGAATTCCTGGAGTTCAGAGGGTGCACAGAAGCAGGAATTTAAATAGATCAGGAATGCATTTTTCAGCTTCCAATCCCACTTCTCAGTCGTTCATTAGCAGTTGTCTGCTTCCCCCTGCAGTTTTGGGAAGCTACTGCTCTATCCAAGGATTTGCATTTCAGTTTAAGGCTGGAGTCACCCAAAATCCCCTTTTTTAAATCTCGAGAGGTGCCAAAGCTGCTCTTGGGAGGTTCCAGGGCAATGGCAGGGATGGACCTGGCCTGTCCCTGCACCCTGGGATTCCATGGAAAAGAACTTTACTCGTTCTACTGCCAAATCACCAAATTCCTTGAAATTGGAAGCAGCACTTGCAGACAGGGAAGGAGCTCACAGCCCTCCCTGACACCTCCAGTTAAGCCCAGCCTAAGTGTGCCTCTTCCTGAGTGACACCAGTGCCATTCATCCTTCCTGCTCCAGAGGCAACAGCCCCAGGCAGGGAGAGTGGAGCTGACCCTAAATCCATCAGCACATGTGGGAAAGGCCTCGATCTGACAGGAGCAGCCTCTGCCACAACTGAACACAAGACTCAAATCAGACAGCAGCACTCAAAGGGACATGAAGGGAGACTTTTTCCCTCTTCCTATTAAATCCATCCAGCAAAAGAGTTTTGTTTGTTTGAAAATGTAACTCAAAGAATTATAAATCACACAGGGAGATTATAATTCCAGCTTTTATTCAAACTCTTCTCACCAGCTCTTGGAATTAGCAACTCCAGCAGATACAGATCTACTGCTCAAATGCTCTTCTCCAGGCTTTAACTCAGAACATGTAACAGGATGTTTTATTCTATACAGAAGCTTCCCTTTATGGAAAACAATGGGATCAACCCAAAGGCACAGGGAGGAAAGGAAGGGTGAGGAGTAGGCAGCTTAAAGGAAATGTCTTCACTAAGCCAATGTTCTCTAACATATCCTAGAGCCTGCAAAAAACCAGAGGGGTTAGAAAAAGGAAATATTACTGTTTAGCCCAGAAAGAATCTCAAGTATCACTCAAAAATCCTATTTCTCAAAATCGGTTCTATCTCATTCCTACAGAGTTGCTCACAAGACACTCCTCAAGAATCTCCTCTTGCTTGTCTTGCTGACACATTTCCTGCTGTCAGAACAGGAACTGTGACTCCAGCCAGCTGGAGGTCCAGGACACATGGAAAGCCCAGAGAAGGAACTGCTCAGGAGGAATATTGGATATTTATTCCGGTGTCTTAGAGAACACGGGGCTCCGTATCCAAAATTAGAGCTCGCCAGGCCAGGTGCTGAAGTCCTTGCCACAGAACAGGACAGCATCTGCCGCCATGGAGGAGCTGAGGAGCTCTGAGTCCTGCACTGGATAAAGCCCTCATTAAAGGGTGTCCCTCAGAGGAGGGCTGGGGCAGGCTGAACAATGACCCCGCAACAGCTGCTGGGTGTCCTCGGATTAATTCTGCAGAGCAGCCCCACGTCAAAGCCATCACTGTCACTGACAACCAGCCAGAAAAATCTGCTTGGAATGCATCAAAAGCAATTTGCTGCTCAGTGCCTCTGCTGAGGCAGCAGCAGCCTTGTGAAACAACAACCAAACCCTGGAAAAGTGAATTTCAATCCTTAAAAAGCTCAGAGCTGCAAGCCCAGACAAGGAACCAGGCTCTGTTTTTAAGAACACTCCTTACAGGTTTGTGGCTTAATATCCCTGCAAGTTCTTATTTTGCTTCTATGTGCAGAGAAGATTTCTTAGGATATCCCTGCTGTGTCCCTGGAAGGAATTCCTGCTGCTTAACATTAGAAATCTCACTGTATGGGGCTCTTGAAATGTAATTAGAGAAAATACACAACCACTCACTGGCTCCTTCCCTCTGAGCTCCACAGCAGCCTGTGCACAGGTGAGTGTTTCTGCTCTGAGCTGCTGGAATCTGCCCAGAAACACCCAGAGCCAGGACCAGAATCTGCCTTTGAATCTCCAGAATAAATGAGAGACTTTTCCTGCAGCCCATTGTTGGAGTACATCGCTGCACAGAGCCCATTTATTACAGCTGCTGAACACAACAAAGGGCTTTGGGTACAAAAAGCCCCGACTATGAAGGTGCAGCTCCATAAATCTGACTGGAGCAGGGCTCACAGCGAGCCCTCCCCGTGCCCTGAGCCCGCAGTTCATGGTTGGTGCTGCAGCACCAGCTCCTGGGGAGTTTTTGTGATTCAGACAAGCAGCCAAATCAAACCCATCTCCTCAGGTGCCAGCACCAGGCTGCTGTTTGATGTCTGCTTCTACCAGCACTGTCCTGGATCTAAAAATACAGCTTGATTTCGCTGAGAATCCCTGCCCTCAGTGCTCCACTCACCCTGAGGTGTGCCAGCACAGGGCACAAGGGGCTCAGAGTAACCCAGCAAGGACTGCTGAGAGGCTGCTCCCCACCTTAGCAGCCACAAAACACTTCTGAGTATTTCTGTCTCATTTGCTGCAGCTGCAGTAAAAAAATAAATAAAAAATCACGTTGCCCTTCACAAAACCACCCCCTTTTGAGTCATTGTAAGGAGGCTTAAAGTGTTTGTAAAGCTCTGAGTAAATGAATGTACAGCACTGTTTTCAGACTGGGACTGCAGGACTTTTTCTTAAAAGCTGCAGCATTTAACAGAATCTTTTCTCATCAGAATATCCAGAATGTTTCACTTCTAAAAATAAATTTGTGGCCATCAGTAGCAAGTACAAGGAGGAGAGTTGGAGCAGCAACTGAGGAATGACCGATCCAGGGGGAGATCATGGAATGGGCCACTCCAGTGGCTCTAACAACTGTCTGAGCTCCTACTTCTGCTCTGCATTCAGATTCTGCAGCTCTGCTTGTATGAAATACCAGCAATATTTTGCTAGAGAAAAAAACTACATTTGAAAGCCTGCAATATTTAGAAATCTCTCCATGGAATATAAATAAAGAACTGCTGATCCAATCCTTGTGGTGCTGGTGAGAGACAGAATCGCTCAGTTTGGGTAGATGAAATCACAAACCACTCTGAAGGGCAGAATTGCTCAACACCACTGGAAATAAACCTGCAGCAAGAGGAGAGCTGCAGCTGCCTCCAGCCTTTCTCTAAGGAAACTTCCCAGTTTGAAGCAGTTGTTGTTTTGCATTCCCATAGCCCCTTTCAGTGGAGTTCCACAAAGCTGAGTGCCAAGATTCAACATTCCCAATTATTTTGGTCATTTGACAGCAGGCAAAGATCCATGTGCAAAATGAGATGATTATCTAAAAATACACCCAAACCAAGAACAGCACGAAAATGAACACAGTCAATTGCCAGCCTTGCTGCTCTTTTTAGAGTTTAGTTCTAGAACAATTTCCCCCCAGTTTTTAGCAGTTTTTCTCTGAAGCTCTCAAGTCCCAGGCTGGTGCAGCAGCCCCAGTGTGACTCATGATGACAGTGCTCCTTATTGTACAGGAATAAACACAAGGAGAAAAAAGGGACTGTTCACTCAAACTGGGAAAAAACCCAAGGGCAATGAGATGGGTTTTGTGTGTGAGGAGGTCAGAGAAGGTGATTTTTGCCCTCTGCTCAGCACCTGAGAGATGCATTTGGAGAATGCTCTGTTTTTGGCAAAAAAACCCCAAATCAAACAAACCCCCTCCTACAACAACAACAAGACACTGACTTCCCAGAGGGAGTCCAGGGGATGCCCCTGAGATGCTCAGGCCTCTGCAATAAAGGAAATTCTAATTAAATACAGGACAAAAGTTTGCAGTGTAGTTAAACAGCAGCACAGGGAGCCAGAGAGCTCCCTGGCTCTGGGTAGGGGCTTGGACTAAAATCCTCCAAAGGATGCACCAGAAAACCTCTGACATTCCCACCCCCCTATTTTTCATTATTAAATTACAACTGGCAGCATCATTCTGCCCATTTGGAATCAAAACTGAGACACAGAGATCCAAAGGGATTCCCACCAGGGCCAGCAGAGACCAGAATTACTTTCAGTCTCATTCCTACTTCAAGGAGACTCTGTCCCATGTTGTCCTTCCCCAGTATTGCTTTTCCACCTCAAGGAACTTCCATATTAACACAAAGATCTGTTCTACAGATGAAAAACTGCATTTTTCTCTTCCCTGCTGCAGGATGAATTTGTCCAATGTGACAGCACTGAAAGCAAACAATCCCACACATTTGATGTGTTTCGTTTGATTAAAGCCCAAATAATCCATAGGGATCCATTCAAATTGAATCCCAACTGGCTGGATATCCTAAACCAGCCTTCAGGAGAACTGTCCTGGAATCTGCTGAGTTTTGGAGAAGCACCTTGCAGGCACTCAGGGGAAAACAATGGATGCACAGACAGTAAATAACAGGGAACAGGGAGAGTTTTGTTCCCTGTAGTCTCTGAGTCACAGCCACTTCACTCACTGCTCAAGGCACACCAAATCTGCACTGGAATGTGAGGATTAAGAGCAGCAAGGAAAGCCACAAACATTTGTTACCTAAAAGAGGGAATTCAGAACAGTAAAACCAGACACAGGAGGGCTTTAAAGGTCCCTTTTTGTGCCAGCCCCAGACCATCCCAAACACTGACTGCACACAGATCATTTCATACCCAACACTGGTGCTTTGCATTACCTGTTTCTCCTCCTCTGGCATATCTTTCTCTAGTTCTAGCAAGTATTCTTCATCTAGCTCTGTCTGCTTCCTCGAGCTACTCCCTTCATCCTGAACATTCCCTTCATCATCCAGCACAGGTCCTTTGGCCTCAAAGGAGTCGTGACAGTCATGGAAACACTCCTCTGTGGGATCCTGGCCTGGGGATGGGGCACAGCCACTTCCAAAGCTCTGGGGGTGCTGGGCATTGCTGGGGCCAGTCTCCGGAGACTTCTGATCTGACAGCTTTAGGTGATTCAGTAACTCATCAGGTGGACTTGCATCTTTAAATTCTTCCATGCTGGGCTCCTGGGAGGGGGTTGTGGAAATGAGAAAGGAGTGACACTCAGAAATCATCATTTAAAGACGCGTCAGCAAACAAATCCCACAATCGCAGGGTGGGGGAGGCTGGAAGGGACCACAGTGGGTCAGTGCTCCCACCTCCTACCTTCCCAAACAGAGGGCACAGGGCTGTGTCTGGACAGCTCGGAACATCCCCAGAGAGGAGNTTCCGGCTTCCGGCTTCCGCCACGCCCCCTGCGCGCGAGCGAACAGCTTCCGGTCGCAACAGCCAATGAGCGCGCGGGTGCGCGCGGGGCATGCTGGGGACTGTAGTTCTCTGGTGTGACGTGAGGGAGCGCAGGTGAGAACGGGGAGGGCAGGGGAGGGGGGCAGCGGAACGCAGGTGAGAGTAGAAGACAGCTGAGAGCGGCGGGAGGCG
>VZTH01004697.1:138897-174795 GCA_013397815.1 Aleadryas rufinucha | reverse complement strand
CTGCTCAGGGCTGGGCACTGCCCAGGGCACAAGTTGTGCCTCCTGTGCAGGGGAATCGCTGGGCTCAGGCCCTGCCCGGTGCTCTGGGGCCGTTGCTGGGCCCCCGGAGCAGAGCCTGGGCCCTGCTCTGCCCCCTCCCCTTTCATATTTATACACCTCTAAATGTACTTAATTATTTAATTTCTTTTAACCACATTCGTAAATCTTTAAAGTGCTTCAAAGTGCTCTTGACATCCCTAACGGAAACTCGGATCTCTCAGGGGAGGGGGGCAACTTCCCCCTGACTGCATGCCCCGTGCAGGGACACGGGGCCGGGACGCTGCTCCGGTGAGTAAGGGAATTCCGAGCCCAGATCCCCGGGACCAGCCCGGCACAGCCCCGCGGGACCGACCCAAACCCCGCCCCCAGCACGGCTCGCCCAGCGCGGCCCCTCGCCTGCCCCGCCGTCCCTCCAGCCCCACCACGACCCCCGGGGCGCCGTGCCCGGCTCGCAGGGCCCGCCCCGCGCTGTCCGAGCGCCGNACTTCTCTTCTCCCGGCTGGACAATCCCAGCAATCTGGAAAACATCTTCTCATTATTTATTATCAATATTGAAAGCAGGATATCCAAGTTCTCCCGCTGCCCTAAGGGAAAGTCTTACTGTTTAAAAGGTCGGATTGGTGTCGTGTAAAACGCAGGGGCTCCAGTGGGTTAGAGGATTTGTGACTCTCCCCGCCGCTGAAATCCCATAGGTGGCGGTGTTGGATCTTCCAGGCCGGGTCCCCTTTCCTTTCCTTGGCAAACTGGTCCGGTTCAGTGACATCGGGGCTGGAGCTCCCCCGTGATCCAGCAGAGCCGGACTGGACTCTCAGCCGCCCAGGAGACGGATAAATGTTGCACAACTACCTCAGGCTCCAGGCCATATGTTAAATTTACTTCTTGGGACAGCTTTTTTGATCTTCGCAGCGAAGAAACCAAAACTCAACAAATCAAGCAAAGGAAAAATAATTACCATTTTCTGGAGGTCACAGGAAGTTCAGGTTCTTCACCAGAATTACACATTTGCACACAAGTCTCAGTGGAATCAAATTATTTTGCTTCCCAGAGAACATTTTGAAAGGAAATTGTGAAATAGGCAATTAAAGGCTTTTTAATCACAGCTATAAATTAAAGTTTTACTACACACGCTTTTTAGGCTGACTTTTTAGAGAAATGGTGAGGGATTCTTATTAATTTTGAACATCCACTCTCTTTTTATCCATGTGTTGGCTGGAGTGCTATAAAGATTATGGGAATTTCTAGACAAGGAGCATGTTCTTCACAGCTCAGTCGAATGTATTTTGTCATAAAAAAATTCCAGATTTCCTTTCCCTGTCTCCTTCCACTTCTGTGGAAGTAGAATTTTGGCTATTTCAGGGAAAAGCCAAGCCACAGATTACAGCTGAGTAAAAATGTACTGTAGTTTCCTGCTTTAACCCAGGCAGGAGAGCAGAGGGGTGCAGGGGGATCTGTCCCTGTCCCAGTGACATAAATGACATCATAGCCTTGCTTTTCTCTGCAGGGACACTTGGTTTATCCCTCACTTTAGTTCCAGCCCAATCAGACATACAGGTTGCCCCGGGATCATGAAATCTGATGATGGAATTGCAGCCTTTCAGTCTCCAGAAAATCTCAACGGGTGGAAACACTTTTGGGTTCCACTGAACATAAACCCAGCGGGATGTGTGTCCGTATCCTGAAGCGTTTGCTGTTGACCTCTCCACGTGCAGGGGGTGTGTGTGAAGCACCATCCCCGTGCTCCGCGTCCTGCCCTCTGGAATGTGGGAGCCACAGACTACCAGAGGCTGGCAAGAAGGTGAGCAAATCTCTTGTGGAGTGTATCAAACCAGAATCCAGTGTATTCCCGTGAGCTGGTTAGTGTGTGGGATAAGCAATACTGGGTGTTAGCACACCACTAATTCCATCCCATAACTGCTGTGATTATCTCCTGTGCCGGGCAATTTTCTGCTCCTTTGTCTGAGGTGAAAGTCAAGCACAGAAACTGAGAGCACAGAGCTCATCTGCTGAATAGAAACTTGCTGTTTTGACATTTTCCAGACTGGAACTGTACTGTATAATACCAATGTCCTCTCCTCTCCCCATCACATTTGTAAAGATAATGGGAAGCTGCATTTCCAAAGAGCAAAGGATGCAAGATGCTCTCCAGCTCCAACCTCATTCAGCTGGATTGATTTTGCCATAACTCTTCTGACAAATAAGCAGCACTTTTGTCATAGCTGAGTGCACTGAAGCCTAATGGGTTTAATTTCTGTGCAGCTGGGCTGTGGCAAAGCTCCCGGAGCCACTCCAGCTGTGCCTCTCCACTGGTGGCTCTGGACAAGCCCCTGCTCAGGGATTAAGCTCCACACAGCAGCTTAATCTGGGGAAATTCCCTGTTTTATGAGCACCTTTGGTGCTAAATGGCAGCAACTCCTCTTTAGAGGCAAATCTAATGCCCACAAAGTGGGTTAATCAGAAAGGCTGTTAATGAGCATAACAAAGATACCATCGTGTGCCTGTGCCACTGCATGTTCTGCTTGGCAAATTCATTTTGGCTGTACTGAAAAATGGGCTTGTCCCACAAGGCCTTATGATCGTGCCCTGGCCCAAATAGTTTTTCCTTTAAAGGAAAACATTGCATCAAATGAAGGACTAACAAAAGGAAGAAGGTGATTTTTACAGCCTCCTTTGGGCTGGCTTTGCCTGGTGGAGGTTGTAAAAGATTCCAGTAGGAAAAATGAAGATATTTAGAACAGATCTCATCTGGACAAGTCAGGTGGCCTTGCACAAGTTTCATATTTTAGGGTGGCATATCAGACTTTCTCCTCTGTAATCTTTGTAGTCCCTCCTGCAGATCCATGTGGAGTTTTTTCCCATTTTATAGAATCTTTATTGCCTGTACCTATGTTGAAGCTATGACTGGAGGTGAAGCTGGTGTTGAGTCTTCTTATCCAAAAAGCAAAGGAAAAGCTCTAAACATGCAGAGCTGTTTCCAAAGAGTGCCCAAGGAACCAGGGGCTGGGGTTTGGGTCTCCACTGGTCACTGCTCTTTTGGGAGCTATTTGGAGTGATTTAGGAGTGTTGCTTTTAGAAATCAGACCCTCTGGTAGTCTGGATGTCTGCAGGACACTCACTGGTGTGCTGAAATGGAGATTCTGAGCTCTCACCACTGCTGGAACTTTCAAGCTTTCAGAGATCCTGGGGAAGGAACTCCTTTAACTAATTCCTGATGGAGGAGTTACGTGTGTTGGTGATGAGGGAAGCAACAGCATCCCAGGAGCCACGATGGCAAATTTAGTGGCCATGAGTGTTTTATTTTAAAATGGAAATCCTGATGAAGGACCTTGGCTGAATTCCAGCCCTGCAGTAACAGGAGCAAGTGTTTCAATTGTTGAGAAATTACTTTAATCATTGTTTTCCATCCCTAAAGTGCGAGTGTACAGTGATGTACAGAACAATTGGGGATTATGGGCAAAGCCGGGGACAACCTGGAGAGGAATGGCCAGGACTGCATTCCTCACTGCCCCCGTCAGCCATCCATCCATCCCTCCACCCACCCAGNCCACCCCCTGCCCACCCCATCCACCCCCTCTCTCCACACAGGTGTCTGGCTGTCCCACAGCTCTCCCACACAGCTGAGGAATCCCGTGTGCCCTTCCCTGGGTGTGTGCAGCACCTTCCCTGCCCTCTGCTCATGCCTCAGTAGTTTCTCTGGGAATTAACTGGGAATATGGGCAGTCCCTGCCCTCGGCCGCTGCTGTGACATGAAGCTGCCTGTCCCTCCCTGCTCCCTTCCCGAGCTCTCCCGAGGAACCATGCACGGGTCCGTTGCTTCCCCGGGCGCTCCGTGAGGCAGGGCAGCGTCCAGAGGGCACGGAGCGGTGGCAATCCGCTCGCTGCGGCGGAGGCTCGCCCTCCGGGCAGCGCTGCCGTTCAGGGCGTGCCCGGGGGCTCGTCCCCAGCGCCCTGGCCCGCGGCAGGGCCGTGCCCGTTGCGCTCGGGCAGGAGCTGGAAGGTGAAGAACTGGCAGTGCCCCTGCTGCCCGCTGCCCTCCCGGGCCGGGCCCAGCAGGGAGCTGCAGTTCCTGCACTCCTGCAGCGCGCACAGCTCCAGCTGCGGGTGGCTGATCCTGCTCACGTAGCCGGGGCTGGGGGATGCCGAGGATAAAGTCCTCTGGCTGCCGCTCAGGAAGCTCCCGCTGTCTTCCAGGGAATCTTTCCTGGCGTGTTCGAAGGAGCAGCGGTTCCAGTTTCTGTAGCTGTAGGGCCACCAGCCCAGCTGCTTGCGCCGGTGGCACTGGCATCTCAGGATCTGGATAAAAGCCCTCTTGAACTCTTTGCTGGAGCAGGGGTAGATGATGGGATTCAAGCAGCTGTTGAAGTAGCCGAGCCAAAAAATCACCTTGAAGATCGTTTCAGGGGGCTTCAGAGCCGAAAACAGGGATCCTGCCCAGGGGAAACAAGTAGAGAATATCTGAGATAAGGGGTTTGTCTGCCTTTAGGAAGGGAACTTGTTCATCAGATCACTCTTAGAATCTGTGTTTTAAAACTCTTTCATGCTTGTTGCTTTCAGTGTTGGTCTTTCGGTACTAAAATGTTATTTTTAAAGCTAATAAGGAAATGTTTCCCATCTGAAAGTTAAAGGACCACATCATTGATGTAGGATTAAAAAATAAGAAGCATTCCTTGTGTTTATAGGTCCATACCCGGTGCAGGAACATCTCCTGATCCCAGGGACAGACAAACCTCCCTCGTCCAGGTTGCATGAGGCACACAAGGAATAAGGCTGTGTCTTCTTCAAAGAGCTTCCAAAGGCCATTTTTGAAGAAAAGTGTTCCCAGGCCCCTCAAAAAGAGCATTTCCAGGCACACTTTATAACTTCTAATATATCCTCTGGCAGCTCCTGAGCACCCTTCCATTTATCCAGATTATTGTGAGAGTGCAAACCTCCTGAAACTTGAAGTTAATTGTGGAACTTCCCTTATCTCAGGCATTCATAAAAATGGTGTAACCAAAACCAAGAGGTTATTTTGTGAGTACTTCCCCTTCCCTTCACAACCAAACAATTTCCCAACTGAGGCTGCCCAAATGAAAAACTCACACCGGGGAATCCACTTCCTATGCTTTTAGTGGTAATTGATCAGCTAAATTTAGCAAATGAGGCTGGAGAAAAGAATGTGTGAGATTTTTATGGCAAACAGGCATTGAGCTGGGCCAGTTATCCATCTGGGAAAACACCTCTGTGTCTGGCTCAAGTGACCAAAGAGTGGGGATTCAGGAGAGAATTCCTCTGACAAGAACTGGGGTTAGATTTGGTGAGTTTTCCACACGGAAGGTGACACTCGAGCCTGGCTGGGAAAGAACCTTTCCTCTGGAGTGCTTTTGGATTTGCTGGGCTGTGAAAGCAGCTGAGTCAGTGGTGGCTGTCAGGATGCCGTGGAGGGGCGGGATGTGATTCTGGGCACCGTTCCCATCTCACAGCAACGCAGCGGTCGTGCCTGGGGCCTCAAAACTATGCAAGAGCACTTCCTCTGCTCCTGGGCAACAGCTCTGGGGTGCCAGCACAGCCAGCACAGCGTGTGTGGGGCCAGTGCTGGGCTGCTGCTCCCTGCAGGAAGGGTCCTGGGGCTCCACATCCCAGATTTCAACCTGTCAGGAGCGAACAAGTGTGGGCGGTTTTGATACCTTGATAAAATGCTAAAGCAAAGCCTCCTGGACACACTCTGAACACCAGACTGATATTTCCTGCTCTAACCTCCAATCACTTCCCCGCTGCAGTCTGATAAAGAGATTAAATATTGCCCTGTGCTGATTTAAATTGCTCTTCAAAATGCCTGGAAAATTTGCATGTGGTTCTCTCCTCAGTGATTTATTCGTGGTGGGGTGGCCAGAGGGATTTCCCTGCTCCAAGTGATTGCTCTCCTGGTGTTCCATGTTGAACAGCCTCCCTGCAAGGGGATGTGCTTTGTCTGCTCACTTTCATTTCTTGGCACTAACTGTGTGATTTATTAAGCACAGCACCACAATCCTCCCTCTCACTGCACCACTGACACCAGTGAGATTCTTGCATGGCACAAATGGAGAACAGGAAATATTTCAGAAAATCAACTTGATCAGTTTTTTGCCCACAGTCCCCAGGCTTGATGGAGCCGTTGAGCTTGAAGATACACTGAGCAAGAGCAAATGTCATAGAAAGGAATTAAGAAGTATTTTATTTAGGAAGAAATAATTTCATTTAGGGTCTGACTGGTTCTTTATAATGAATGTTTTATTACAGAGAAAGTCAAGCCTCCTCAATGAAATTAGGGAACACTGTGGGAAACAATTTACTGTGTTAATTCTCCTCACATATTCTGCAAAATATGGGGGCAGAGCATCACTGAGACATTAAAATTCAGAGTCCACTGGAGTCAGGGAAGTCCTTGAAACACTTTGTAAAGGCTCATAAGGACTTTAGTGGACCTGGGAAGAGTCCTTAAAATATCAGGGTGGGTAGCAGGCAAATCTTCTGGAATGGCTTAATAATTTTACTCTTAATTAAGGAAAACTCGTCACTGAAGGAGGTTTTAATTAAACATTCATTTTTAATGCATTGTGGGTTTGAAATCAATTAAGTGTAATAAATTACTCATGGAATGATCAGTTCTGATCAGAATTTGATACTTAGATAATAACTGGGGAGAAGTACTGTGAATTTCTTGGATTTAAGGACAACAAGTCACTATGGATGAATTTGAGGCTGTCAGGTGCTGTTTTCTGTGCCTTACAAAGGAATTGCATTTCATAATCATCCAAATCCAGTTTTGCTTAGATGGAAACACACCTAGGGGGGAGTGTGTTGAGTTCTTTTCCAGTTTCCTGGAACAAGTCCAACATCTGGATTTATTGCAATGGTACAACAAAGTCGTGTAAGGTTTTGCTGTGTGCCACTGGATATTCCAGATGGGAAACTGGAGATCCACTGCATGGCTTTGTCATTGTTTGAAGATTAAAGAGCCACAAAATGAAAAACTCCTTCTCTCTATTTATACCAGATTGAAAATGAAGTGTTTCAAAACCTTCTTGTTTGCACACCATAAAATAGAAATAGAGAGTTGGTAATTAGTGACTGGAAGTTTAGAGTCGGGTAAAGGTACCCTTGGAAGGCAATCCTAGGGCCAGTCTTCTTTCAATCCATTTTGGTGCAGATTGGAGCCATCCTGGCTGGAGTTAAATCTGAGCTTTTCAAGAGAAAATCACAAGGTTTTAAAGATTGCTCTGGTGAGGGAAAGTGTTGCAAACCACCAAATTATAACAGCTGAATTCTGAGACAGAGAAAACAGGAAACTTCAGCAGCATCAACCCCCAGCTCCATCTGTCCCCCAGGAGTCAGCTTGTGCAGAAACGAGCATCGCTGTGCAAGGAATCTGCTTTATGATGGAACTTTTCCCTGCGACAGGTGATTGAGCAGATCTGTGCTGTGACCAGCACGAGACTTTCCAGGCTGGGAAGCTCCGTGTTCCCGCTGTGATTCCTGCAGGAGCCACAGCTCCTGGAAGCTGCTGGTGGCTGAGTTACATCCACTGTGTGCACAGCCAGTAAAACCCTCCCTGCAGGAGCAATAATCTGCCCCCGAGCAGAGCTGTTGTGAGTTTAGAATGTGCTGAAAGGAAGCGGTTGCCTTTTGTTTAAGCTTTCTGCAGCCCTTCTCACCACGGGCTCAGCCAAGCCAGTGTGCCAAGGTTTTAGAGCTAATTGGATTTCTAAAGCTCCTGATTTCTTCCCTTCCAGCATCCAGTGTTTGTTTACATTCCCCTGGACTTATTTAATATAGGAAAAAACCCTCACAGTTTACAAACAGTAGATGATGAAGTGGAAAGGGTGGTTATAAAACTAAGGGTTGGTCAAGCTGGGAGGCACTGCAGGGCTGCTGGAGAAGAGGGTTAGGATAACAGGGAAAACAGCTGGAAAACAGTGAAAAAAGATCTTGAGAAATAGGGAGAGCATCCAAAATAAGCAGAATAAAATTCAATATGGAAAATGAAAGAGAAACTGGATAAATGATAAGTAACAATGGGTAGCATACAAATCTGATGGGGTTGCAATTGTCATTCTCCAGTGTAGTGACAGGTACATGATGAATATCATGGAATCATGGAATGCTTTGGTTTAAAGGGACCTTAAAGCTCATCCAGTGCCACCCCCTGCCGTGGGCAGGGACACCTCCCTCTGTCCCAGGCTGCTCAGAGCTCCAAAGTGTCCTGGTTGTGAGGCATTTATGTCCCAGGCATTGCAACCTATAGCAACTGCCTCATATTTCAGATGAACAAATCACTGCTATGAGAACAGCGTGAACTTCATTCACAATGACTCAAATTTGAGAGCTTTTAAAAGGCTCCAAAAATAGAAACTTATCTGGAGTGGCCAAAATAAAACCTGGGCTTAAAGGAGTGTAGATAGGGATCAGATCTTTCCCTAAAGCCCAGAGCTGCTACTCCTCCTTGCATTACAAGCAGTTGCAAGGCACAGCAGCTACATTTGATTTCTGAAGGGACAGTGCCTTGTATTTAATCACAGAATGACTGCCCTGGACACCACCTCGAATGACTGCCCTGGACACCACCTCCCAGCCCAGATCAGCTTTGTGATTTACAGCACTGAGAGAACTCACCTGTGTTTGAACTGTGCTGCCCTCACACAAATGTGATAAAACCAATATCAATTTTGGTCAGAATCTTGTTCAGTCTCTAAAGCTGACAGTGCACAGGGACAGAGACACAACATTATTGTTGTTGTTATTTAGTGCAAAAGAGTTACAGGCTCCAGCAGCTCCTGACCAGACAGCACACGAGCCAAGATTATCCTTGTTTTACAAAGGATTAGCTGATTAAGGGGGTCTAGAAAAGCTAATCTGAGTCTGCTGACATTTCATGTACTGTACTTAAATATCTGCAATTACTGAGCATGCTCTGGTGTTTTCTCTCCTCCTTGCTCCTGCCTGACAGCTGAGGCAATCTGTCTTGGCCACGGCTGGTAGGAAATAGCTCCAGCAGGGGATTGAACACCATTACAGAGGTACTGGATGAATTCCCAGTGTAGATTTTCTCTCTTGTCCCTCAGAGATGGATGGTTATTGCTTTCCAGTTTCTAGGGCTCACCTGGAAGCCCATCAGAACAGCTCTAAATCGTGCCGTGGGTCATGCAGGAGTGTTTTAGTGAAGATAGGAAAAGCCTCCTGGCTCTTTGTTGCTGGCAGTATTTCATCCAAAGCACCTGAGACCCTGAGCTCTGGCCTTGGTGCTTTAGGACCACCTGTATTTGTGGGACTTTACTCAGTGCTGTCCCTGTGCCCTCCAACCTGAGCAGCTTCTCAAGTGTTTGCAAACCCCTCTGGCGTAAGGACCTCGTGTCCAGCTGCCCTGCTAAAAGCAGTGTTTCCTCTGAAATTCTCCCTTCTCTCCTGCCATTGATTTCAAGTGTTGTGAGGTTCCCTCTCACTGCTCAGTGGCTCAGTCCTGAATTTTTTTTCCTTGGATCTCTCTGGCCACCTGACACAGGACAAATCCCTGGGGCTGAAGAGCCAACACTGGTTGATTTCTTCGTATATTTTTCTGCATTGCTTTGTGTATTTGGTTCTGTAACAGTGTCCACTGCAGGATTTCCCTTTGTTCCTCTGACAAACAAATCCAAAGCCTACAGAGGAATTACCCAGGAATTTGTGCAGTTTCCCTTACTTTGATAACAACTTTGTTCTAAACCCCAGAAGTCAGTAAGTGACTGGTAATTGATACCCTTTGCAAAGCACAGGCTTAAACCAGAGCTTAAGGGAGGCTATTTCAGTAGGAAAATGAATCATCCCAAAATAATCTGGTGCTCCCCACGTGCCAAAACACTCCATGCTGCTCAGTGAATGCCCTCAGGATGTTTAATTGTCCAGTTCCTGCTGTCTCCTGTCAACTGAACTTTGCACAAGGATTGACCTGCCAGATTGCCACATCTCATTAATTTATCTGAATTCTTTACAATTATTAACTCGAGGTCATCAGTTCTAGAGAGCTGGACTGGCCAGGGAGGGGAAGAGGAGGCAAATGAGGTGAAGATAAGCCAGGCCTAAAGCCCTGCAGAGAGCAGAGCCCAGTGGCACTGCCAGCACTGGACCTAAAGCCTGGAAGTGTTTCCCATGGAAACCAAGGGCCTAATTTGGTATTCTCAGAGGCTGGCCTGATGTAACATAAATCTACATTCTGTACTTAAATAACATTTTATTTTAAGAATGATTTTGTGTTGGCTGACCTACAGCGTGCAGAATATTTAATGTTATTTTTTATTATTTTATAGAGAGGTTTCAAAAGCTTAATCCATAATGATGGTCCCACCAGGTGTGTCTTCATCCTGGGGCTCTTGGGACCTGCTCCCACTGCCAGTTAAGTTCCAGGACTTTTGTTTCTCTTCAGTGGATGGACCCCAGGATGTGTGGGAGCAGGGGATTTAGGCTCTGAACTGAGCACTGAATACTGCTCTGATCTCCACTGGCATTCTGCAGCAGGCTGGGGAAGTGCCCTGGTGAAGTGCCTTGTGAGTTTTCCCCTGGGAATGTCTGGGAGAAGACTGGGAAGGCTGCTCTGATATCTCAATTTACAGGAGTGACACTAAACCTCTCCTTATACGATCCTTCATTTTGCATTCATTTTTTAAACAAAGGTGTTGGCATAAAATCGGACCCTTCACTGTTTGAAGGAGGCAGTTTTAATGAGTGTTACCTTAGCTCTGCAGGGCTCCAGCCTTCAAATAGAAAGAATCTCTTTTACTCATCATTTATCAGCAATGAATATTTAATGTAGTTCTGCTGCCTAAGGAAGAATTTGTATGAAAGGGATGAAAAGAAACATTTATTTTAAAAAACCAAGATATTTACTCCTCAAAGCTGAGTGACTGAATTTATAGCCCAAGAAGTTGTCTCAAAGACACAAATGTCTTTAGTTTGTTTTTAATGTTGAATCACAAATACTTTTGAGTGGCAGGATGACTGTTTGCACAGCCAGGGAGCTTTTATAAATGTGTGCAGCCAGGATGTTCTGTGGCTCCACTGCTGTCTGGAAAGAATATCCAATACCCGAATTTCTTACATGATTCTCCTCAATCCCAGTTCTGCATCCCCAGGTGCTGAAGACAGCACAGCTCAGTGCTCCAGAACTGACCGGGGTAATTGCTGGTGCTGAGGATTGGATGCTGCTCGGTGCCTGTGGTGTCAGAGCTGGAATTCCAACCTGCACTGGATACAGAGCTTTCCTTGGGATTTTTGCTTGAAAAATGCTCTGGAAACGTTGATATGATTTCTTTTCATTTTTCCAAGCAATCTGTGTGCTTTCAGCACCACAGCTGTTCCCAGGGCATAGCTGCCACCTGATGGAATAACCCTGTGGCTGGAATATCAAACGGGGAGCTGTGGAATAAATTGAAATGCCAGACTGGAAGAAGAGGAATTTTGCCTGGGAAACTCATGGAATTGCTGAGAATACCAAGGAAACTCTGCTACATCTAAGTAGATTTGTTCAGACCTGGGGCTGGGGTGCTGCAGAGATAACATTTATCAACTTGGCAAATGTTTTGTGGTTGGATCCACAGAAATCCAGAGCTGCTCTGCCAACACCCTCCTGCAGAGTCATGGAATCACTGAGGGAAACAGGGAGCAGAGAAACAGAAATATAAATAGCAACGATGCAGATGTGAGGGTGTGATTTGGGTAACTGGGGCAAACACAAGGTGTGAGAAGGAGAAGCTGAGGAAGAAGCCTGTCCTTGTGGGAAGGGGAGGTGTCTCAGCTGGACAGCCCAGGCACCAATGGAGAGCTTGCAAAACATCAACACCTTTTGGATTCTACGGTTTGTCTATCCCAGAAACTGATTTCATACTACTGGGTGCTCTTTAAAGGGTTTTTAATAGCATTTCACTGAATTTTATGTCTTCAAGACACAAAGCAAAAGACTCCTGGTATGAAGAGTGCAGCTCACAGCTCCTTAGGAATTCTTTCCCCACTGCTTTCCCCTCTGCTGCAGTTGGGAACAGCTGCATTGTGCACGTCAGGAAAAGGACTTTTCCCACCTGTCCTCGTGAGCAATGCTTGAGTCACGCCTGACATCCTTAATTGACTCTGCACTCATACGTAGAGATAAAAATCCGGGGGGTTGGACAGTGCTGGATCATAAAGTAAAAAAAAAAATCAGGGACAAGGAATAAACCCAGCCTGTTCCTAGTCAGCAAAACAAAGTGAAAATACCTGCTGTGGAAATGCATTTAGATACTGTATGGGATGCTGTGGATACTCTTTCCCACCCCTTTTTTAGCCAGAGGGTTTCTGACAGGAACAGGATTCCAGCAGTGTCAGAGCACTGCCAAGAGCTCATCCCTGCAGCTCTTGCTGCCCTCGGCTCTGGGGTGCCAAGTGCCCCCACACTGGGGGGTGACTTGGGGTCACAGCACTGGGCTGGGGTGGGCTGGGGTCCCCAGCACCGGGTTTGTCCCCCAGCACTGGGCTTGTCCCCGAGCCCCTGTGCTGTGCTGGAGGCTCCAGCCTGTCCCCCACTGCCGCCTCAGACACAATTTATCCAGGAGATAAAATCATATCCTGGCAAGCAATAAATTCTCCCTCAGGTGGTTTAACAGCCACTCACTAAACCTCCCAGGGAGCCCAGGAGCTTTGAAATAACTTCTCAAAGGGAAACTGACACTTCTCAAAGGGAAGCTGGTTCGTGTCTCCCTTTGCTCCTGCCCTGTGCCCATGTTTCTGCTGGGCTGCTCCACATCTGTGCTGGGTGAGGGTGTCAGTCCCTGGCTCCTGCCACCCACACACATAAGCTGCTGTGTTCACAGCTGCATTTTCCCTTCAATAATTCAAAATCAAGGAGGGAATCTGCTTTATCAGAGGGTCATGACCTACTGGCTACAAATCTAGTACTGCTACATATGGTGGAAATACATTTCTATCCACAACGGGGTATTTTTGCTTGCTCTATATTATAAACTCTCTTTAAGAGCCAGCACAAGGACTCAAATTTCAGTAGCCAAAGAGAACTTTACTCCCAGTTTTCCTTCTGTTTGGAATTTTTCACATCCTTAAAATGACCTTTATGCAAGTCTTGAGTCATAAAGATTTTAAAATTCAGTATAATAAGAGATGACAAAGTTGCCCTGCAGCAGCTGAAGCAGTAAAGATTCTACTCTAAATGATATTACACAGAAATTACAGTTTTATAACACTTCACCAGGACCAGGCTGCTGAACTCAGTTTAGTTTTCAACAATCTCTAAAAATATTCGCTAACCACTCAATCAGAAATGTTTTGGTTGGGTAACTAAGTAAACACAAATACAGAACATTAATAAAGGCTTTTTCTCCCTATTCTTTTTCCACCTCTTTCCATAATTAGGCTGCCAGATTGTCTCAGAGAAATGAATTTTGGACAGATATTTCTGAGAGCTCGGTAATTGAATATCTTGAGATACTCCCCTTCAGAGGCAGTGCTAATATTAAAAACAATCCAAGCACATTTCACGCAGCTTTGGGGACACTGAGCAGTGTGTTAAGGCTACGTCAATGCTTCAGCAATATTTTAAAGTTGAAAGTGAATGAAGTGGCTGCCAAAAGCTCCTGTGGAGGTGTCCAAAACACCTGAACTAAGACCTACTGACAGCAACGAGCACCTTCCTGTGGGGATCTGTGGGATCTCTGTGTCTTTGCTTTTAGGATTTGTTCAGTAACGTTTGAACTCAGAACTAGAAGTGTTTCAGCTTCCCAAAGCTCAAGGGAGTTTTGCCCCTCACAATTAATGAAGTTCATTTCCAGTTAAGGCACCTTAAAATGCCAAAATCCCACGGTGTTATATCCCAAACCTGGAGCAGTCACCTGAACCCCCAACACTGCAGTGCTGCAGCTCTCTCTGGTCTTATCTAGGATTTGGGGTAAAGCATTTTGATAATGTTTCTGACACTTAATTCAATTCAAATGAACATCATAAAGGGGGATTTAAGATATGAACTCTGGAGATATTGTCCCATGGGGTGGCACGGGCCCTGAGGACTCCTGGTGAGCAGCTCTGTGCAGCTGCACACTTCCCAAAGCTCCAATGTGACTCTTTGCACTTCAGGAGTTCCTTCCTTTCATTCCCTTCCTTTCATCCGCTCACTGCAGCTCTCCCAACAGGATCTCCTTCTCATCCATCTGATCCCTTTCCATGGTATTCCTGTAGGATCCAAAAAACCCACCCTGACCGCTGCCCTCGCAATCCCTGGTTCCCAACTCACCCAGTGGCAGGACAATGAAGAAGGGGAGCCAGCACAGGATAAACATGCCAACCACAATTCCCAACGTCTTGGCCGCCTTCTTTTCTCTGGAGAATTTAAAAAGTTTGAAAGCTAAGGAGTTCCTGGGATTGTGACCCTTGGATTTGGTGTTGTTTAGAGTGTCCTCGTGCTTGTAATGAATCCGTAAGGTCAGCTCCTTGGAGTTGGACATTTCTTTCATCACCCCAGCTTCCAGGTTCCTGGTAGTCCTTTTGGCCACAATGTAGACCCGGCAATACATCACGAGGATGACGATTAGAGGGATGTAAAAGGAGCCCAGGGAGGAGAAGAGAGCATAGAAGGGCTCCTCGGTGATCCGGCACTCCCTGTCGTCCTGCGGGGCCGGCTCCTTCCAGCCCAGCAGAGGCCCGATGGAAATCACCATGGACAGGACCCAGACACCCAGGAGAGCCAAAATCGCCCTTCTCCTCGTGACCAGCGTGGGGTACTGCAGGGAGTACCGTACCCCGATGTATCTGTCTATGGAAATCGCACACAGACTCAAAATCGAGGCCGTGCAGCACAGCACATCCACTGCTGCCCAGATGTCACAGAATATCCTCCCCAAAACCCAGTAGCCAAGCACCTCCAGCGTGGCAGAGAACGGCAAGACAGTGAAACTCAGCAGCAGGTCTGCTATGGCCAGGTTAATGATGAAATAGTTCGTAGGGATTCTTAAATGTCTGTTGCAAGCCACTGAGAGAATTACCAGGATATTGCCTATGATAGCAAAGAGAATAAAGGCACCGAGGATCAGCCCCACAATGATCGCCCTGCTGGTGGCCAAGGCAGGTGAATCCAGGTTGCTTCCTGTCTCGTTGGAGTTGTTTGCAGAAAAATTTGCCATAATTTAGTGCAGAGCCTTTGAAATATCCCGGTATTGATGTATCGGATTTATCATCAAGGTAGGTATTCATCTTAAAAATCATCCTCCATAGCCAGCTGGGGTTGTGTCCCTCGCCGAGTCAGCGCAAAGTCATCTCTGGACCCGCGAGGTGGCTGCAGAGCCGCGGGCAGTGACAGGAGGAGAATCCATGTCCCCGGAGAGCCGGGGAACAGGCCCGGCCTGGGGTCGCGGGCAGCCCGGGGCAGCCGGAGTCACCAACACGCGGCCGCTCCAGGTTCCTTCATTTCCCATGCGGAGCCTCTGGAAGCAGCAGCAGGAATCCTGCTCGGAGCCGGGGGAGCTGCGCTGCTGCCGTGCCTGACACGCGGGGCGGGCTCAGCGCTGTGCCCGGAGCGGCCGCGCCGGAGGCGGAGGGACCGGGGGACAGAGGGGCAGAGCGACAGAGGGACAGAGCGACCGAGGGACAGAGGGATGGCTCCGGGTCCCTGCGCGGCCCGGGGCGGTGGGCGGCTCCGCCGTGCGGGGACAGTGGCGGTGCGGGGACAGTGCGGTGACCCTGCGGTGGCTGTGCAGGGACTGTGAGGTGTCTGCGCTGTGGCTGTTGGTGGCTGTGCAGGGACGGTGCGGTGGCGGTGTGGGGACAGAGCGGTGGCTGTCAGTGCTGGGACTGAGCGGGGACAGAGCGGTGGCTGTCAGTGCTGGGACTGAGCGGGGACAGTGCAGTGGCTGTCTGTGACTGTGCGGTGGCGGTGCGGTGACCCTGCGGTGCCGGTGCAGGGACAGCAGTGCGGGGACAGCAGTGAGTGAGGGGACAGCAGCGAGTGAGGGGACAGCAGAGAGGGGACAGCAGTGAGTGAGGGGACAGGAGTGAGTGAGGGGACAGCAGAGAGGGGACAGCAGAGAGTGAGGGGACAGCAGTGAGTGAGGGGACAGCAGCGAGGGGACAGCAGAGAGGGGAGAGCACTAGAGGGCAATGCCGGCCGGGCGACACCGGGGGCACATCGCGATCTTAACTCAGCGTTTGCAACAGGAACCTGCAGTGCAAACCTGTAAAAAACCAGTTGCATTATCTGAGAAAAATATCCATGGTGGGACGTGGTGAAAAAAGCAATTTCGGGACAAAATGATCTGTTGCCCTTTTGCCCGTTAAGGAAATATATTGGAGTTTATTTTGTGAGTCACATATCATTTCAGAGGGCTAATCATCTCCTAAGGACAAATAGCTTGGTTCCAAAATTCCCTGGTTTATTTGTACTATTCATTACTCAGTATTACTATTCAATATTCAATGACGGCATAAAGTTTGTTTCTAATTGTAAAAATTCTGTTAATAAAATAAAATTGTAACACATCAGCAAGATCTTGATGTTGTTCTGTGCTCCTGTAGCGGGCACATCTGTGGCTTCATCTCCTCTTTTCCACCTCTGTAACTTTTCCAAGCAGAGTTTATTTTGAATCCCAGCCCTGAGCAGAGCTGAGCACCCCGACCCACAGCCCAAGGGAAGGCAGAGAAAAGGATTTACTTTAGGAAATACTTTACCTTTAGTTCTCTTGATGCTGAAGTATCTTCCTGAGTCTTTGCTCAGGGCTCTGAGGTCACTGAGGCTGTTGTTAACTCATCATAGCTCAGGAAAGAGTCATCCTCTTACAGTAGCCTATAAAGCAAAATATAAGTAACAGCTGATTTATATTTTAGATAATAGCCTTTAATGTTGAAAGCAGTGGTTTCTTGGTTTCTTCATCTTGTGAAGCTTTGGGGAGAAATCTCAGATCTTTAGAACTCAGTGCCATGAAAAACAAAAAGTGAGAGATTTGCTGAACATAAAACTGCCAAAATTCTGTCCTCAACTTTCTGTCATCAGATTACGTCCTGCAGCTGTTGTCTGCTGTACTCTGGGTTACTCTGTATTGATCTTCCTGTTACAAAATGTACTGTGTTTAAAATAAAAGCTTCATATTTAATAAGGCAGCTATGGCTGAGAGTTGCAGCTGACTGCTGGTTTTGAGGACAAACCATGTAAACAAAAGTTGAATTTCACTCACGGAGTGCACGGCAGATGTTGGTGTGGCCCTTCCCAGCAGCAGGGCCGTGGCAAAGCTTTGTTTTTCAAAAACATCCCTTTGAAACCTTAACAAGAATGGCAGGGTAATGTCATGGAGTCACTGAAGGGGAGAGGAAAAAAACACGGGATTTGTGAGCTTCACCTCAGCTTTTCTGCCCCTGCCCTGGCCGTGGCAGAGTTTTCAGTGCTGCTAAAGGCAGGCAAGAGCTGGGACTTGGGGCATTCATCCTTCACACTTACAGCTCCTGCTGGACTCCCTTCTCAGCTCTGTTTGTGATTTCTGACTGTGTTTCTGTGTTTTGGCTGTGAATTCCTCAGGCTGGGGGCTCTATCCTGGGGTCACAGCTCTGCCTGGCCAGGGAGTGACCTGGTACCGCCCTCAGTGCAGTCGTGGCTCAGGGTCACTGCATCCTCCCTCTCCTGGGGGTTGAGCTACACCGATTAAAAATAGTTGGATTAGATCATTAGGTCCAGACATAACCCTGTTTCAGCCTTTGGCACGTAAGAAAATTTGATCACTGCAGAATGTGGAGAGGCTGGATAAGAAAAGCTCCGTGAGGGTGTGAACTGCTCCGCTCTGCTTTGCAGCTGGCATCGTGTGGGACATACCCAGCCTGCCAAGGGTGACAGAGTGGCCTGAAACTGCTGCCTGCCTTTGGGCACACTCCAACCAGACTTTGGAGTCCCAAGGAGCCAGAACTTTCAACAGCCTTTCAGCAGCCACTGAAGGAGTCAGCTGGTTCCAGGACACGGTGCCCACAGCAGAGGAAAGGGCAGAGGGAAGGGAACGGATTCTGACTGGTCATGGCTGGACTAAAACATTTGCTCAGTACTGGGACCAGTCTGCTTCCCTTCCCACTGCTGCTTTCTCTGCCCCTCTGGATGAAAGAATAGACAGAAAAATCCCATTCCAGGGGTCAAAGGAACACAAAACTGTGGCTCATCTCCCACAGCCCCTGGAGGAGTCTGATGTGTTCTCACAGCCCTCTTTGCCAGGCTGTGCAAAAACAAACTGCCTGAATAATCACGAGCCTGAGCTGATGAATGTTCACAAATTGCTCTGAGATCTTCAGCAGCAGGTACTGTAAGAGAACCAAATGTATTGAAACCCAGCCATGAGCATTAACTCTTTACCTGTATTATCTGTATTTAGATGTATTTCAGGGTATCTTTATTGGAATTAAGCAGTTTTTCTAACCTTGAAGTAATTTTGACACCTAGTTTTGCTAAAATATGGGTATCTCTGAGGAGAAGAAAGTCTAAACTTCCTGTCTTGCTGCTTCCCTGCTCCCAGAGATACTGGAAACTCGTGTTCCTTTACATGCCTCGGGATGAGGGATGGAATAGGCACTGAGAGAAATGGGGACTTTTTCTGCCAGGTTTAAGGTGGCACGTGGAGCCAGCCAAAGACACCTGCTCAGAGAAGTGCAGATAGGATTCATGGCAGAGTTCCTTTCATTCATTCAGATGAATCACAGTTTTCAATGAGAAAGCGAATTTAATAACCTAAAGACTCTAGTCAATAGTACTTCAATAAGGCTCCCAGAGCCATTTTTCAATGACTCCTTCATTGAAAGAGGAGCCCTTTTGCACGGCTCAGCTTTGTAAGGAGATGTGTTCCTTTTCCTCATCTGCAAAGGGATGTTAAAATATGTGCTGGCATTTGGATCTGATTCTGAGACCCAGCAGAGACACTCCCAGGGCACTTTTGCAGCACTGCTCCTAACTGGGCATGGGGGGATGAGCTGATCCAGGATTTCAATGAGAATATCTCCACGCAGTTTTATGTAATCCCTCCTGAGTGTTTCCGTCTCTCTTCTCTGCTATTTTCTCTGACATTAAAGCATTACCAAGAAGTGGAGTGAGGAGCTGGGCTTGGGGAAGGTTTTTTGTGTGATTGTAGGTGGGTATTTAGATTCCTGTGATGAATAATTGTATCTGCAGCTCTGAGAACATGCGAGTGTTTGGCTCTAGGTTGTGTTCAAAACAGAGTTTCTCTGTAGAGGGGGTCCTTAAAAATATACTGATAAGAAGATGAAATTTGTCTGCTTTTGACAGAAACTTCAGTGTTGGCTACAGAGCGGCACTTAATTATTGCTTGTTTTATTAATTACAGTGGATAGTCTTGGTACTGTACCATTGCACAGTTGTACAAGGCTCCTTTCTGAAGTCTTTTTTCTGGGCAGTGTGATCCACAAAATGTATTTCCTTCATTTCCATTCCTGCTGATGGGAAGAACTTTGTCCTTCATGGCAAACCTCTTTGGTTTAGCCAGAATTATAAAAATGTTCTGTATGTTCCCACAGACATTGGAAATAGACTGGATTATGGTTTCCTTACATTTTGTGATTAAGCAGCAACACATTTCCTTGGAACACACAAACCCTGAACCCCAGGAAAGGGAATTTCCATGATCAGAAGAGAAAAAATACATTTAAAATGCTAATTTGCAGTTGTCCAATGGTGATATTTAAAGCCTTGTGGGTTTATTTTCAGAGCAAGGGAAATATCTCCTAGGTTTGCATTAACAGCCAAGGTTATTAGCTGGAACTTGCCAAAACAGGATTGCACACACTTGCAATTTGGAATAATCTTTTTTTCTGTAGTTATTCAGTGCTTGTCATTTTTATGTAAATAGGATTTAAAGAGCATTTTCTGGTAAATTCAACTAAAGTACAATTATTTTTATGCTGTCACTGACTCTTAAATCCTGTCCCAGACTTAGGTTTTGCAGGTCCATTGCTCACACTTGACCACGTTTTTTCTCACTGTGCATTTCTGCCAGAGCTGTGCTGGAAGCTCCTAAAATTTATCAGTAATTTATCAGTTACTGATAGAGATCTTATCTCAGAGACTTTGTGAGGATGATGGCAGCGATGGTGGGGTAGGAAAATCAGCATTTGGAAGTCTGGAAAAAGAGTGTCCCTGCCTTAAGGAGAGAGGGAGGAGCAGGAGCAGGGCTGCTCCTGCCTGTCCTTTTGCTGCTTGCCCTGGCTGTCCCAAATGCCACAGCCTGGCCACGAGCTGGCCAAAGGAAGTGCAAATCCCTCCTAAAGCTCTGCCTAACTGCCCTGAGGAAAGAGGATTTCTGCCTGATCCCACGGGGAAATGATCCAAACCCAGTGAACTCTTTGGCTCTGCAGTCTTTCAGAATTTCAATCCAAATTTAAGGGAATTTTAGGGAACCAAGAGAGGTAAAACAATTGAATTGTGGTGGAGAGGCAGGAGGGGACACCAGGCTCTCCTGGAAGGATCCTTTCCTTTGCTCCACATTTCAGCTATTTCAGAACTTGCCTCTTTTGGGATAGAATTACAATGGAATAAACTTGAGGTTTTAATCTCTCTGTTCTAGATCCTAGAAATTCAAATTAATACAGATTGCCCAGTCTTTTTTAAAAAAGGCACATGTCTGGGTATATTTATTTACATTAAATAAGTTAAACTTCATTGAAAATATTTAACCTGAGATTAAAAGGACAGGAATTAAATGCTGAAAAAAGAAAACCATTTTAAACAGAGCACCAAGCTCCTGTTACTCACTGTCAGAAACCAACATTGTGCCAAGGGCTGAGCAAGATTCGGAGCAGGTCAAAGGTTTTTGTGGCTAATGAAACAAGCCCTGACAAACTGGCTGAGGTGACCACAGTGTTATAAATCTCCACACCTCAGGAAATAAACTTGGAGGTAAATTCAGGCTGGATAAAGCTCCTCATGCTGTCACAAGTAATTAATCTCATTTCTGTGCCTCCTTCTCAGTCATTTCTTCACTCTAAGAATGAGGTCCCCAGCCCAGAGTAATACTTGGAACACCACAGAAATGTGGCTGGGAAAGGGATTTTTCAGAGATATCTGGGCTGAGTGGGAACTTTGCTGTCTTGAGAGTTTTCACCTTCATCTTTAAGCACCACAATACCTTAGAAACTTCTGGAAAGTCCCCCCTGATCTGTGCACCAGGATTATTTCTGTACCAATAACAGCCCTTCCTTTGTTTTTAACTCTCCAAATGGTTTATTCTGCCTCCAACAGATCAGAGCAGTTTGGGTCCCAAAGTCCTGGGACATTTAGATTTCAACTTTCATTTTCCAGGTAGGACATTTGTGTGAAAGACCAATATTTCCTTACAACAACATAAACTTGTTTTCCACTTCTCTCCACGTCACTAAGCTCTGCTCATGGTATGCACAGTACTTCATTTCAGCTTTGTGACATTTAGAACTTGCAATTGCAGCATAAATATCTTATTGCCAGTGAGTGGCTGGGGCCTCCCTGCTGATGAACATGGAATTCATCTTGCAGGGGTGATGTACGACCCCATTCTGATGTTTTGCCTTGATGAAAATGCCTGGGAGAGGCAGGGACTGACTTTTATATTTGCAATAATACAGGCCTTAAAATATGGGCCAAGATCTTCATTCAGTGAGATTGATGTCAATCTATCGTCTAATTTATCTGTTCCTTTCAATAAATCTGTACTTAGATGTGCTTCAGGGTATCTTTATTGGAATTAAGCAGTTTTTCTAACCTTCAAGTAATTTTGGCACCTAGTTTTGTTAAAATGTGTGTGTCTCTGAGGAGAAGAAAGTCTCAACTCCCTGTCTTGCTGCTTCCCTGCTCCCAGAGAAGCTGGAAATTCATATTCCTCCTCCCTGGCTCAATAATTACCCAGTCATTCCTTTGCTGAACTCATTGCAGTAAAAATAATAATGCTAAAGGGCAGAATTCCTTGGAGAAGGATTGCAAATGGACAGAAAGCTGCTTTTGGTGCAGGGTTGAAAACATCAGGATAATAGGGAAGCAAAGGACAAAGAGGAGCTCTTTGCTGTGCAGGAAGGGAATGAAAGAAAGAACTTTTGGGAAAATAAAGCAAAAAGAACCGGGACAGTGACTTCTGTCAGACCTTCAAATGTGCCAGTCCTTAAAGCTGTAAATCCAAGTGGGAGAGGGAAATTCGCACGATCCCAAAGTCTGGAACTTCGGGAGAGAAAATGTTCCTTTGGTGTCTTTTCTTCCAAGGGAATCTGGACCCTCCTGTGGAGGAGTGAACCAAAATATTCCCTTTTCTCATTTTCAATACTCAGCTTGTGAGCCAGGGGTTGAAGTGTTGCTGCTCCTCCTCCTTCACAGCAGAGTGTGAATGCACAAACACTTCATCACACTTTAAATTATGCATTAGTGGTTTTGCACTCCTCAGAGCAAATTAAAGAAGCACATGCTACTACTCCATCTTTCAGAGATGGGTGTAAGAGAGAAATAAAGGAGTTTTTCCTTTTAAATTCAAAATTTAAATGAATTTTTCAGTGTTACCCAGTGCATCAGTTGAACTCTCAGTAGCCAGAACACAAACTACAGGTGGAACTGTGAGAACTACAAAGAAAAGAATTAGTTTGGCTTGTATGTTCTGCTAAATGAACACTGAACTCTTCTTTGAATTAATGTTAAATATTCATGAATCTGTTATTTTTTCCCATATTTTGTTCTTGTGAGAAACCATAAAAATCTATAAGCAGCCTTTATTTCTCCAGAGAAAAATTAGGTGAGAGAAAACATCTGTTTCTCTCTTTTTCCTGTCAAGATTTGGAATAATTATATCAACTATTTAAGCAACTGGGAAAGGCCTAATTCTATTTAATTCTAATTAAATGTGCATTAAGTATGAAAGCGAACTGCACTGTGCATTGTGTGATAGTGGAGGGCAGTGTGGGGGAACAACGGGAATAGCTTTATTTGGTGGAACTAAACTGATCCCTGCTGCTTCCCATATTCCTGAGCTTTACCAGAGGGATGTGGGAGATGTGGCTGCTGCTCTTCCACGTGGGAGCACAGAGCAGGAGAGCGCAGCTGGGTCTGGGATCGCAGCGGGGCTCACGCCAGGAAAATCTCCTGATCCCAGAACATGGCAAAGGAGAGAAGGAAGAAAACTGCAGAGCAATTTGCAGATCTCGCTGGGATGGTTTGACTGCCCTGGGAGGTGCAGCCTGGCTGTTCATTTTGGGTTGTGGAGTTCAGGAGCTCCAGAGGATGTGAGCAGCTCCTGGGATCTGGGCTGAGGCAGTCCCTGAGCTGCAGGGATTGCATGGGTCAGGAGCAGCTCTGAGTGCTCCCAGGGCTGGATCCATCAAACACAGCCAGGGATTTGTGATTTCCCATATAAGCCACGGGGCTGGCTTATATGGCACCCCAGAGAAGGAAGGGCCTTTTCCTCAACAGGTTTCCTATAACCTCCTGAGTGCCCACTCTGGAAGTGTTTTCCAAGAGCAAAGCCCAGCGGTGCTGCAGCTGCTCCAGGCCTTCAGCCTAACTGAGATAATGAGAAGGATTTTGAGGGAATTTACATTTCTTACATGCTCATTCCAAGAGTTATTCTTGTCAGAAGTCACCTTGAGTCAGAAATAAAGGCGAGCTGAAGGCAGCAGCTCTGACCTGTCAGGAACAGTTGCATTTACAGAGTGTTTGTAGGATCATTCCAGGAGCTGTTCCCCACCAGCAGCGGGCAGCGCATGATCCATGTCCAGCCAAAAACACCTGTCCTGGAGGCAATCCCATCATCTTCCTAATCTGTGGTGCAAAGAGCTAAATGCTGGAGTACTCTGAGCAGCTGTGTCCAGGGAAAGGGCAGAGAAACACCTGAGAGCTCTGTGAGCGCAGCTGTGTGTGGATCTGTCGGGAGTACTGAGGGACAATCCACAGGAACCCTTTGGAAAAGCTGGCTGCACCAATGGATGTGGTGCATTGCAGTTATAAAGAAGGATGAAACACTTAAGAGCACTCTCATGGTTTCAGATATTGCCAATGGTTTCTGATCCCTGAGTTTTTTAATTATACAAAATACACATTTCAAACAAATAGGAAATTGTCCTTTAGGAATAATCTGTGGATGAGCTGAGATGTGGGGGTTGTTTGGATAATTTGCGTCCCCACCGGGCAGTGCTTGCGCAGACTTTGTCCATTCCAAGCCCATTAGGTTGATATTTGTTGTAATTAAGAGTGACACTGGTGACTCCAGCACCACACATTTCCATCAGGAGCAACAGCCCGGGAAGGCAGTGACTGCTCCCAAGTCACCGATGCCAGATGAAGTCATTGCACTTGTCAGTCGCTCTGGCACCACTCTCCTGATTAGAAACTTGCCCTTTTTGGGTAGGAACCACCCAACAGCTCTGCGCCTTAAGGAGGTTTGGTTGTAACCAGAAACTGCTCCAGTAGCTGGGTAAAAAAGACCTCACCTTTAAGGGCATCTGAGGAAAGAGCTTCCTGACCTACATCTGCCAGGAATCCAGTCCCAGCTCCATTCCTCCCGACCCTTTGGAATGAGCGGGAACATTTGCCCGTGATGAAGATAATGGGAGAAAATGTGTATGAGAATGAGTCACCGAAATTTTTGTTCAGAGTGCAATATCCAGCATCCCCAGAGACGTTTATTTATAGCCTAAGCAAACTCAAGAGAGTTGCAGGAGGACAAATGAAACTGTAGGAGAAGCTGAAGTAATGAGTAATGATAACTCCAAGAGGCTCTTTCCATCACAAATTAAGTGAGCACATCAGGGTAGTAAATCTGCAGAAGATCTCAGACAGTTTTATCTCTGTGGAGCCCTGAAAGACCTTTTGGAATACACGTTGGAGAAAAGGTTCCATGTCATGGTTGCCTTTAGTAGCTGTCTAGAATAGAAACAACTGCAGATCTGGAGAATGTTCAGAATAATTATCATGGTCTGCATCTCATCTTTGTGTCTGTCCTCAGTGCTGCCACCTTAGCGTGTGGTATTGCCATAAATGAAATATATTCATATATGAAATATATTCAGGGACACAAAGTATTCACAATCGCAAGAACACGATCAGAGTTAATGTGATAGGTCTGTCCCTCTCATCCTGACTGTGACCATAAGTAACTGCAGCCAGAAAAGAGATGCAGGACCTCTCCAGAGCTGATGGAAGGAGGGACAAGCTCCTGTCATGTGTGATATTTAATGCAAATAAACTCCCAGGACTGATGTGAGTGATTTGCCTGGGTCTGTATGCAGCAGGAAGGCACCGTCGAGGTAACAGCAGCACAGGTGCATGGAGGATATCCCAAATGCCAGCACATTCCCCACCCTGGGGCTGGGATCTCCTCTGGCCAGACCTGTTCCTTGCTCCCTCAGCTCTGGCTGTGGTGTGGGACCCAGCGATGCTCCTGGGCACAGCCTGAGCCTGAGCAGATGGGAACTGCACCCTGAGCTCCTAGGATGGGCTGCTGAGTGAATTTAGGCAAGTCATGCCCTCTCCCAGTGCCTGGCTGTCCTTGCCTTTCCCGAGGAAATGCTGCTGCCTGTCCTCTAAAGAAAGCACCTTCAGCTGGAAAGCAATAAATCCAATATATCCAAACACTATCAGCACAAGCTGTGAGGCAAATATAACACAGTGACAGCCAAGCCTTCCCCCTTCCCTCATGCACACAGCCATCCATACATTGCCAGCCACTCCACACAGGGGATTTTCTCCTGCTCATACTCACAATCAGCAGTGCCGTGCTCCCGCTGGAGGGAGTTTTTCAGCGAGCCCTCTGTGCACATGACCAGTGCCAGCTCTGCTCGGCTGAGGCTGCCACAGAGAGCCCAGCACTGCTCACACACAGGCGAGCACCGGCAACTCCAGGGATGTACCCGGCTCCTGCTGTCCTTCAGCCTGGGAACGCGGAGCAGGTGGAAGGGCAAGCTGGGAGCTGTGGGGGTGCTCCCACTGGCTGTGCCAGCAGGATTTTTGGGATGGATGGATGGATGGATGGATGGATGGATGGATGGATGGATGGAAGGATGGATGGAGGGGTGATTCTCCTGCCGTGCTCTGCACGTCACTGTGAGCTCAGTGCTGCCGAGGAGGGGATGCATCTCCAGCTGCAGGGCTGGCTTGCGTGGGGAATGCAAAGTGCTCCTTCCAGGAACGAAGGGAGCTCCCAAGGAGGCTCTAATTAGATTTTTTTTCACTATTTCTTGCTGGATTGTACCATAAGAAATTTCCAAATGCCTGAAATGTAAACTGTTCCTCTGGCAAGCAAAGAATTTAGAGATGATGATCAGAATTTTTCAGCAGAACAGATTTTCATCGATTTCTTTGAAGTATTTCCAAATTCTTTGAAATTTTCTGCAATCCGCACTTTCCATTGGAACCTGGAGAATTTGCCAAACTTTCTGTTGCTGTTACATGGCAGGAAGGAAGTTGTGATTAGATTCAGGGAAGTAAAGGCCCATCAGAGGCAGCTCTGTGACAAAGTCATTCCTTGGAATTTTGGGTCAGCACTCGGATTCCTCCTCCCCCATCTCAACACCCAACTGCTCACTCATATGGCCCTCACATTTCACTCCTTTCCCATGGTTTTCAAGAGATTCATCCATCAGTTTTCTCCTTTCCCTGCCTGTCCCTGGCTCTGTTCTTTGCTTTCAGGCAGGCCCCCAGCTGTAGATGAACCTTCCAGCAGGAGGATGAGATAAATGCCAGAATCATGAGTTGATATGGGATAGTTCAACATTTATGGATGAAAAGTAGGGCCTTGTTTTCCTTTTAGACTGAAGAAATTGTAGGAGGTGTTCTGTGGGGGTTTAAACAATAATAACATGCTCGGTCACCTGTGGCCATGGCATTGACCTCACTTGGCTTGACAGAAACAGAAATTATCAACTGGATATCTCCAAAATGGTCCTTTTCCTTTGTGTTCCCCCGAAGGATACACCACAGGCTGCTCTGGGCTGGTTTGGTGGCTGAGCCATCCTTCATGCCAAGGGTTTTGCTAAGCTGGGACTGCAGCTGATTGACCCCTCGAGCTGCAGGGAAAGGCCAGCCAAAAATGAAAAGAATTTTCACAAGCTTGACCAGTGCTGCTGGGAGAGGTCCCTGCAAAAAGGCTTTTGGATTTCTGGTTCACAGGGCTGTGAGAGGGAAATGTTCTGATACAGAACACCGGGATGGAGAAAACTTTGGCATCTGCATGGATCAGGACGCGATCCTCTGGAAGTGTCACCTCTGAGCTGTGCCCATTCCCATGACCTGCCTCTGGGTGTCCAGGCCAGACCATGGGGTGAACTCCACAGCTCCTGAGGGAAAAATCTGAGCCCTGGGCCTCTCTGGGAGTCTGGAGTTCACTGGTGCTGTGGCAACCAACAAAAAGGAGACTCAGAGGTGACCTTATCACCCTCTACAACTTCCTGAAAGGTGGTTGTAGTCAGGTAGGGGATGGCCTCTTTTTCCGGGCAACAACTGACAGAACAAGAGGACACAGCCTTAAGCTGCACCAGGGAAGATACAGGTTAGATATTAGGAAGAAGTATTTTACAGAAAGAGTGATAAAATACTGGAATGGTCTACCCGGGGAGGTGGTGGAATCACCATCCCTGGAGGTGTTTAAAAAGAGATTGGATGTGACACTCGGTGCCATGGTTTAGTTCAGTTGAGGTGTTGGGGCATGGGTTGGACTCGATGATCTTGAAGGTCTCTTCCAACCTGGTGATTCTGTGAAAATCCGATGCACTTGGGCTGAAATCACCAGGGGCTCACCACATCCTGGAGCGGGAGCGCTGGTGTTCGAGGGAGGAGCTGCGGGGCCAGGGCCAGCCAGCACAAACGGAGCTTATTTCAGGGCTGGTGCCAGAACCCCCTGCCAGCGTCATTCCACCCTCTGTCCCTGTCACTTATCAACTGGCTCTTCCCTCCTTTCCTACAGCTTCCAACTCTGCTAATGAAATGAGTCCAGGTTTATGAGCCCGCTGAGGCTGGAGTTCTCCAGACATTGTTTCACTGTGTGTTTTACCCACTCTGTGCTCTGGTGACCCCTGGTTTCTTCCTGTGACTTCAGGCAGGGCCTGGCTGCCTCCAGCTGCTTTAACCCAATGGTGATTTATGTTTGATGAGGAGACTGAGGCTGCAACTCCCAGCTTGAGCACTGCTATTCCTGCACATTTCCGCTTCTGATTCATCGCTCTCCTCACTTCTTATTCCGACATTTATGGATTGAGTAATGGGCACGAGGGGTTTTTACTGAGATGAGGTCTCAGCAGACTTACAGCACAGATTCTGACAGGGGGATGGATGTTTTGGGTTTCATCTAATAGCGATTTAATGAATATTTTATTAAAATAAACTTAGTTAATATTTTGTGGCTGCGTGGAGCAGTAACTGCCTACAAATCTGTGGTCAGGAAAGCTTCAAACTCATGGCAAATTTCCTGTTCCTAGAGCAGGATCTTCTTTCTCAGCACCATAAGACCAGAGGGACACATATGCTGCTAAGTGCTTGTGCTACAAGTGGGAATAGAGTGCACAATTGTGAGGAAAAACATTTGGTTTCTACTGTTGATCAGTGAAATTTCAGCACGATGAAATCCTGCACTGGTGCCAAGACAGAGTCTGAGACAAGTGGGAAAGCTTCCAAGCTTTGAGACTTTCAGAAAATTCCACAAATAAAACCCCACATCCCAGTTTATTGGGGGTGCAGGACTGCAGTTTGGGCAGGGGGGGATTTTTCTTCCTGAGCATGGGCTTGGCATCCAAGTGTCTCCAGTCCCGATTAAAGAAGCTTTCTTGCAAATCGATGTATTTTTAAGAGGTTTTCTCACATCTCCCTGGTTTGCACACAAGGTTTGACATGAACAGGATGAAAAGCCCTTGCCCCTTTCCACCTCCCAGGCAGTTCTGGTCTGGCTGCATTACTGACAGTAAAAAACCCCACAAATTCCCTTCAAGTGACACTTAAAATTACCAGGAGAATATTGGCAGGGTGATGATTACAGACAAAAGTAGGGGCTCCAAGGAAGAGCAAATTAAGGAGGGTGAGGTGGGATGAGTTTTCCCTTGGATGGATCTGTGTCTCATCTGCAGTTCCAGCAGTCACAGTGGGAGTTTTCACTCTGTCATAGTTATGTGGCAGCAATCACATTTTCTTTTAGCATAAATCTTCATCTCCTTCAATTTTCAAGTATTCTATGATAAACTGAGGAAAACCAGGTTACTAATTATCAGGAAGGGCTTGGAGTCAGGTCTGGCATCAAACCTGCAGCCCTATAAAGCTGTTTGCAGCTGTGAGGGAAGTCCCACATTTCTCTGTACTCCAGTTTAGTGGATGTGAGGATTTTCACAGTCAAAGGGTGTGGAGTGAAGCTCTGGGGTGTGAGAACCTCCTAGTGTTCTGTGCTCACTCCAGTGCAAACAGAGAAGGGGCCAGTGGGGGACAGCAGGGAATGGGATTCTCCTCTCCAGGGAACAAGAGCCTGAGGAGAGGGCTCAGAGCAGCCCCACGCTGTCATTCCCACCTGCGGTTTCACACCTTCAAAACACAGGAGAGCAGCGTGGAGGGGATTTTAGCCAGTGTTTGCACGTGGAGCACAATGAAAATAGGAAATGAGGAAGTGGTAGCAACCCTGGAAGGGAAAAGCAGAGCTTTGGAAAGCTACAAACCCTCCTGGCTCGCCCCACAGCCCAGCAGCCAGGGATTAGGAAAGATTTGCCTCAGATTCACTCCACCTGAGGAACCAGCTGGGAGTCTGGCACCTGAGGCTGTGGTCAGGCTGGATTCGGGGCAGGGTGGATGAGCTCCCTCATGGGCAAGGGTAAGTGTTGGCTCCTTTTGATTTGAGCACACTGAGTGTATTCCAAGTATTTTCCAAGTTCCTGCTGAAGGTTTTGGAAGGCTGCTCTCGCTTTCTGCAGGTGCTGTTGCCTGGACTGGGCTATCCCTGGGCTGAGGGATGCTGCAGGGGGCGATCAGGGGCTCCTGTGATGTTTCCTGCAGGCACCAGAGACTGAGGGGCTTTGGGGAGGACAAACTCGCTGTGGGAGATGATTGAAAATATTCCTTGATATGAAGACATTCCTCGATAACTGGGAAAACCAGCAGAGTTATCAAGGAACTCAGACTGAGTGAGGGTTTTTTGACTAATTTATTGCTACTCTGCCACAACCTCCAAGTTAGGAATTGCTGCTCAGAAGGACAGCATTGTTTTTTGGGAGAGCAAGTAGCAGGAAAATCATCTCAGCAGAACTTCACTGGGTAAAGAATTTTATTTGAGTATTTTTATTAAAGAAACCCTACCATTAAAATTAGCTTTAATTTTGTCTAACATAAGGAAAGAAATGCCACCAACATCCCCCTTTTGGGAGGAGCCATCCATTGTATTTAATTTCAGAGCAGTTTTATATTCCAGCAACAGGAATTTAATTACTATCTCCTTTTCTAATTAATTTCAATAACTTTAATTATAGTTTTCTGCAATGGTCAATGCTTTGGACACTTTGTATAATTATAAGGGATTGCAATGTGATTTTGCATGAATGAATATTCACTGGTTACAAGAATCTCAATCTCTCTTATTATTAAAATGTTCCAGAATCAAATTCAGTGATAGCTGAAGGCTGGGTTGCAGAGCCATCATTTTTCAGGTGACAGAAGAAATGAGAAGTTCACTTTGTTTTCCAGCTCCATCTCTGTTGCAGCAGGAGATGGACAGCTCAGGAGTCTGTTCTGCTCAGTGAAACGGAAAACATGAAAACAGTCACCCAGAAATTAATTAGAAATGGGCTGAGACACAAGAATGAGCCTTGAATTTTAAACATGTTAAAGTGGAGGGAACGAGCAGTTCCCATTCATCTTCTGGATTCAGATAAAGAGGGGGAGGGAAAAGGGCAGGGAGGGGCTGGGGTTCGAGTGTGGAGCAGCACTTGGCAGGAGGAGCTTGGCTCAGCCCCCCGGTGTTTATTTGGGAATAGAAACAATGACTGATGTTTCTCCAGCTGCACAACTGCTCTGCACCTCTCTTATAAATTCAGGGCAGCAGAGCAAAGCTTTTGGTACTTACAGGTACAGAAATCCACTTAGGGTAATTCTTCAGGTACCTTTTGCTGCTTTGCCTCTTGGTGCTAAGGAGTGACCTAAAAATATATTTCCAGAGAGCCCTGAAAAGGCCAAGTGAGGCTGTGACAGCCTCTGGGAGTTGCTGGGGTTTGTTTTGGTGCGTGTGGGTTTCATTTGTTTGGTTTTCATGGAATGATCCACTGGTTAGATTTGTTGATCTCAGTCCCCAGGCCCAGCTCTGTCCCCTGGGTGTTGCACTGTGCGTGGGTGAGGCCTTCAAAGCCAGAAATAAGGAAAAAGAGGCTAAATTTGTCAAAGTGTGAAAGAAGGAGGAACAATGCTGGGGAGAGCAGTGGAAACTGAGGTTCTGAGAGATTCCTCCTTAGGATTTTATGTTGGGAATGGTGAAAAACGTGCTCTTCATCCTGACCTCCAGAAGAGGATGGATGAGCAGAGCTGCAGTTTTCCTTATGGGAATAGTGAGGGAGGTTTGATCCCCCTCTCCCAAAGCACTTTGGCTTTTAACGGTGGTTCCATGAACAAAGAGCTGCTCTGATTGGTGCAAATTGTGTCTGCAAACAGACCTGGCCTAAGTTAGACCTGGTTTTGTAAAAATGGAAGGTCAGCTATGAGAAAGTGTTGATAAATCTGAATTTATTTCCTTGTCTAACAGCGAAGACTTTCTAACAACAGTAAATATTTGCTGTGTGGCTCTGAAGAGTTCCCCAGTGGTTTTCACTCAGGAGCTCAGCTGACTCTAACAGATCCCACAGAGAACTTGTTGGCATCTTGTGCTTGAGTTTATGGCTCCCTCATGTCAGTCAGTCTCCAGTTTTTCCAAGTTTTAGTGGAATACCAACAAAATATGTCTGAAACCAAGTTTGGCACATGCAGTGAGAGGGTGTGAGAACAAGGTTATGTTTTCATGAGAACAAGTGTTCTCTTATGAAGTGGAGATAAATAATGAGGACAAACATTGCATTAAAAATAAAAGAGAAGAATTTAATGAGCTGGAATTGTGGTCAGTCCCAGGAAAAGCTCTTTTTAAATCTAGTTTTTTATATTTTATTAATTGCTGGTAAATGACTGCTTGAAATCATTACCCAAATTTATATCTGATTTTTTGCATGCAAATCATTCATTGAGTCACATTCTGCACTGTGCTCAAAACAGATTTCAGGTTTATTTGGAAATTTCCAGCCGATTTCCAGCCAGAATGGTTGTTCTTGCTTATAAAACATGCTGATTATAACTACAGACATGTATTTGTACAGCCATGATGCACATTCTTCCTGATGAGCAGGGAGGTGAACATTCCATTCATGGAAACTCAGTTATTTTCCCATTCCATTCTCAAGTGCTTGGTCACAAGAGTTTTCAGGGAGGAGCTCTCCATTCCAGCTTGGAGCCCAGTTTCTGGGACAGGGAATGTTGGACCTTCAGCTCAGCCTGCGATGGTTCTGGCCCAGGAGGATCTGCCTGCCAGGGGAAATGCTGGAGTTTGTTGCAATTCCAATTTCATGAACAGCAAATGCTGTTCTTTTGCTCTGGTTTAAAGCAAAAAGGGAGAATGAGAGCCCAGTTCTGGTATCCCTGAAATGGGAGGGAGATTCCCTTCGGGGATGTCAGCTCTGGGTTTTGTCACCTCAGGAGGTGTTTGGGATGCAGCATCCAAGGTGTCCTCTTGTCCCCTCTGTCTGATCCCTGCAGAGAGATCTGAGGAGAGCCCTTGACAGCCACTCGAGCAGAGGCTGTTCCAGAGAATCCTGGAATATCCTGAGCTGGAAGGGACCCACAGGATCATTGATCCAACCCCTGCCCTGCACAGACACCCCAACAATCCCACCCTGGGCATCCCTGGCAGCGCTGTCCAAACGCTCCTGGAGCTCTGGCAGCCTCGGGGCCGTGCCCATTCCCTGGGGAGCCTGGGCAGTGCCCAGCCCCCTCTGGGGGAAGAACCTTTCCCTGATATCCAACCTAAACCTCCCCTGGCCCAGCTCCAGCCGTTCCCTGGGTCCTGTCCCTGGGAAGGAGCTGCCCCTGGGGAGATGCTGTTCTCTCTCTCTGTAAACATCTCGTGCTCAGAGATTTGTGGGCAGTGGGCAGATGCACAATTGGATTGTGGAATGCAACTCCAGCCCAGCACTGGCCAGAGAAACTCCTCCTGTTTCACTCAGCCCCTGAACAATAAAATCCTTAATTTGCAACTCAGGAGGAAACAGAGCACACTCTGGGTTAGTGAAAGCGTCTGTGGGACTGGTTTAACATGAGGAGGGTTTACGGAGCCTGTTCACACTTGTTTCTCCTCCCGGCCACCCTCTGGCTCTTGGAGAGGCAGAAATTTGGCACAAACCCTCCCGGTGCACTGCAAAACCACCACTCTGGGTAGGAAATTTCCTTTATCTCAGAGGGTGATGGGTTTTAGCACCAGCTCTCCTTGCAGAAGGCTATGAACAGTTGTTCACAAGCTGGAGCATCAGAAAGCACCAGCACAAACCTGGAGATTTGACACCAGAAGAGAAATTTGAAGCTGTTAAGGAAGAAAATCTGCTCCAGCCAAGCTGAAATCCTGTACTGAGCTCACAGTTGGCTCCAAACTGGAGCCCTGGCGTGGGGGAAGTGCTGTAATTGCACCCCGCAGTCAGTGAAAGGCCATCTCAGCACTGAAGCAAGCTGATCATTTGCTTTTTCAGATAAATATAGATATTTTGGCCAAATTAAGATTTTTCTCATCATTCATGAATTTACAGTATTTGAGCAAAGGGATGGAATGTCCTGCAGTTCTGACAAGGATACAGTTTCCTAAATAACTCTCTTGACGTGGATGAAGTGAACACTTTTTGAGGTTTAGGCAGGGTTTGGGCTAGCAGGGAATTTATTTGCTGGTTTTAAGGCAACCAGGTCTTATATTTTCCCTCTTACCAATGGATGGAATATTTCTGTTGGCTTGTCTGCTCTTTCCCCTTTCCACAGTCAGGACCTTTGGCTGTAGGTGAGGGCTTCCAAAATCATGTAGGGTTTAATTGCAGTAAGATAATGAATTGATAATGAAACGAGAGGGGAATTCACCACGAGCTGTAATTATGATTTATAATAACTCAGTATCTTTGTGCTGTCCATCTCTGTCTCCAACACACACACACAAATCTACCACGGATGAAGGAGGCTGAGGGGGTTCTTTAGCACAGGGACACTTGTTTTCTGTTAAAGCATTGCCAGTCTCAGAGGCACAGAGGCAAACCAAAGATTTGCCGTGCAGGAGCTGCAGGGAGCTGAAACGCCTCTGTTCTGTTGGTGTTGTTGTGCCCTTCTGCCTTCCCCATCCCTCCCAGCTGTCTCCAGTGACACTTTGCAATTCTTTTTTCCACTCTTTGATTGGTTTTTTGGATTGTTTGAGGGGATTATTTGAATTTTTTTTTGGCATGTGTTGTTTCTGCCTCTCAGTTGGGTTTATCTGACAGTTTTGGCTGGTAAGACGCTGCTGTTTTCTCCCCAGCTATTTTTGCAGTGTCGGCTTCAAAAGAAATACTCTGGGTCTCTGTATCAGGAGCTTTCTCAGCTCCTTTTAGTGACAGAATTCTGCACATCAACAACTTTTGAATGGCCACGTGACCATCCCAGGAGAACTAAACAGAACAAAATGTCTTAGTGAAAAGAATTTTTGGGAATTTAATCACCAGCTGCACACTGTAGATCAGTGAGGGGCATATTCTTTTAAGCCACAAAAGTTAATTACAGTCAAAGAGTGGCTCTGCTTCCAACTGCAGGAATTGGTCTGGAATTAGTGGACAGTGGCTCTTGGCCTGGTGTCCCACTGGTTTTTCCAGAGGGAATGTTCACCAAAAGGCAAGGCACAGTTCAGGGGCTGAGCACTAAACAACGTAAACAAGCAACAGGAAACGAAATTATAAGTTAAAAAAACCCACAACAAGACCAAAAGAATCAAAGAGGCCAAGCAATTAAAAAAGTGTCTGTGAACAGATTGTGTGGGAGCAGCAGAGTTTCTAGGGGAGCATTTTACACTTAGTGAACAATGCAAACTGAAAACAGAGAATACTGCAGTCGGGACCAGAGGGAGCTGGTAAATATTGACAGGTAAAGCCACCCAGTGGTCACTGGCAGAGCAGAAAGCCTTTGATGTGGGAGGTGTTTGGGATGGAGCTGCTGGCACAGGGACAGCAGGGATTCATTTCAGCCAGGGCTGGCGAGACAAGAAAACCTCCCCAGCTCAGCTCTGACAGAGCCAGGTGGGATCTGTCCCTGCTCCTCTCCACGAGTGCCATCCCCATCATCCCTCCCAGCTGTCTCCAGTGACACTTTGCAGTTCTTTTTTCCAGTCTTTGGAGGTTTTTGATTGTTTGAGGGGATTATTTGAATTTTTTTTTGGATAGATGTCATAGAAAGCTGCCCTCTCACTATTTGTTTCTGGTCTGATTAGCACTAAGAATTGGTGGAAATAAGGAACTGTGGAGCTGTGCAGGAGCTAAAGAGGTGCTGATAGTGGTGCTGGGACTGGGAATAATCCTCCTCTGCCTGTCCTGCTCCTGATATTCCTTTTCCAAGTGTGTGCCACAGGCTGGTTGTGGGAGATGCTTTGATCTTGCTCATTATGGCCAGTCCCTCTGGAGAAGTCCCCTGTGTCCCTGTCACAGGTTTGTTTTGTGGCCCTGGACACATCCCAGGAGCAGGGTGAGTGCCAAGGCCTGGGGAGGGCAGAGGGAGAGGGAGAGGGTTGGGATCAGGAGCTGCAGGGGGAGAGGGTTGGGATCAGGAGCTGCAGGGGGAGGGGGTTGGGATCAGGAGCCGCGGGGGGGGGGGGGTGGGGAGCCGCGCTGGGG
>VZTH01004697.1:108677-138864 GCA_013397815.1 Aleadryas rufinucha | reverse complement strand
GAGCTGCAGGGGGAGAGGGTTGGGATCAGGAACTGCAGGGGGAGAGGTTGGGATCAGGAGCTGCAGGGGGAGAGGTTGGGATCAGGAGCTGCAGAGGGAGAGGGTTGGGATCAGGAGCTGCAGGGGGAGAGGGTTAGGATCAGGAGCTGCAGAGTGAAGCCCCTTGGCAGAGCTGCCCTGGGCTGGGGCTGGAGCAGAGCCCCACTGTGCCCCTTGGCTGCTGCCTCCAGAGAAACAAACCCTAAAAAATCCTCAGAATGAGGAGGATTAACCAAAAGTGTCTGAAATCTCACGATTTCTTCAGATACATCCTAAGCTTTTGGAGTTTGTATTTAAAGTCATGAGGTCACCACTTACATGTGGTTCCAAGAACTCATAACACGTTTTTCCAACCCAAATCCCTTTTTTGGTGTTGCCCTTGTAAATCCTTGGCAACCAGGATAACACCAGTGTCATTGGGAGTGAGTGACAGCTGGACATAGGGAGGAGGGGAGGGAAGATTTTGGTGTCACTGGCATGGAGCAGAGACAAGATATACTTTGGGTGAAGCAACTCCAGAGGAGCTGCCTGAGCCTCTGAGTCCCAACCACCTCCTGCAAGGCTCTGTTTACAGCAGAAATTGGTTTTTTAAGTGATGCAAATTGCTTTGGAAGTGCTGTTACCTCACACTGTGCAAAAAACCTCCACCAGCCCTCCCTGACAGCCTCTCCCTTTCCATCCCACAAACACATCCTGCCCTGGAATTCTCTGGGCCTGGTGGATGCTGTTCCGTCCCCAGGGTCACCGTGTGCTTTGGGGTCTGTCAGAGGCACAGACTCCTTCAGGAGCAGAGCACAGCCAGGATGTTGCTGTACATTGCCAAGGGTGATGAACATTGGGCATTCCTGGTTTGCAGGGGATTTACATCCTGGCTGCTGTGTGGGAATTCTGGAGATAAATGGATTTATCCAGTGCCTTGTGGTGTCACAGCAGCTGCATTTGTGGTAACTCAGCTGTGCTGAGCCTCCTTGGTGCTCTCTGCTTGCAGAAATTTGGGATTCAAGCAGGTCAAAACATGAATTTTTCATGTAGCTCAGCTTTTTTAGTGGGATCTCACTTGTGGTTCATGGTTCAGAGACCCTGGAGAGACTCCCTGTCCTGCCAGCGCTCCAGGAACTTCATCTCCTGCTCAGACACAAAGTTCCCTGTCCAGGGATGGTGGCTACAGAGGAACTGATCTGATCCAGGGCAGCAAAACTTGGATTTGGAAACTCCTCCATTCCCAGTGTCCCCCAACTGGAAATTTCCAGACAAAAATGATGTGCACAGAGGGTTGACTTTTTTTGCTCAAATACACAGAATTATGTACCCAGTGCCAAAAGCCAGCCTGGAAATGTTGATTTATTAAGCATTTTCCAGATTATATCCAGGAAGGACAATGCTGGTTGATGTCAGGTCATGTGGGGTGTAAACTGAGAGATTTCTCTCTGAGGCTGCACGTGTTTGCTATCAGTGAGCAGCAGTTTTCACCCTACCAGGCAGAGGAGATGAAGTCAAACCCCACCATTTCCAGCTTGCAAAAGCCCAGCCTGTGTGGAATCAGCTGAATTATTTCAGCTCAGTCTGCAGGAAAAGCAGTTCCTATCCCAGAATTACAATTACAGGGGAACGTGAACTGCAGTTTCGCTCCTTATTAATGCAATAGAACAACAAAATATGGACAACGAGCATGCATCGCTTTCTAGGGATGTGAAATAACTCTTGGCAGGATGGATCTTTAACCATTATCTGGCTTTATTTCATTATTTTAATGTTGTGCCTTGAACTGGGAATTTGTGAGATTGATCTTATTTGAGAGCTGGCAGTACTGCTGCAGCACTGAGAGTGGTAATACAGCGGATTTTCACAGGGGGAAATGCTCCTCATAACTTGTGACTGACGGGGTCCCGAAATCCAGGGACATTTTGTGCTGATTACTGAGTGTTTACATTAACTATGCCAAACCCAGGCACTGAAAAATGAGTTCGGAACCCAGAAAATTCACAAAATGAACTTAAGGCACGAAACAAAAAAATCCCCAAAGGAGGATCTTTTGTGCTTTGACCTTTTTTGGAGCTTTAGGGTGAAAGGCTCCTCCTGTTTTCAAACCTTTCACCACAAATGTGCCCTCGAAACTTTGCTTTCCACTGCTGCTGGGTTTCTGGTGGGATCACCCAGGGGGGCTTCAGGAGCTGTGGAATTTGTGAGGAATGACTGGATTGGGCTCCTCAGCCAAGGAACGGCCCTCACAAATCCCAATTCTGCGATCCCTCATTAGTTATGATTCTGTGATCCCCCATTAATCCCAACTCTGTGATCCCTTGTTAATTATGGTTCTGTGATCCCCCATTAATCCCAATTCTGAGATCCCCCATTAATCCCAATTCTGAAATCCCCCATTAATCCCAATTCTGTGATCCCCCATTAATCCCCAATTCTGAGATCCCTCATTAATTATGGTTCTGTGATCCCCCATTAATCCCAGTTCTGTGATCTAATCCCAGTTCTGTGATCCCCCATTAATCCCAGTTCTGTGATCCCTTGTTAATTATGGTTCTGTGATCTCCCATTAATCCCAGGACCAGCTGTGTCAGTAACACCCAGAGCCCAATTCTGGGTTTTTTGGTTGCCTTTTAAAACATCTTGGGGTCAGAGCAAAAAGGAGGCAGGATGGGAGGTGTGTGGGGAGGAATATGGATGTAAAGATGATGGAAAATCATCCCTGGAGTGCCTGGCCAGGTCTGGGAATGTCAGTTCGGCTGGAGAAGTCATGAGCAATAATTGTGTGCCCTCAATCCACACATCCCCCTGATCCAGAGGGATCCAGATCCATTAAAGCCACTCTGGAATTCCATTTGCATCCCTCAGAATGATGAGTGACAGCACAGACACGCTAATTATTGATAAATTAATTGTTTGGAAAACGTGGATGAGTTTCTTCCATTCCCTTCCTGCCTCCTCCTGCCTGTGCTTTGGAGGTCCTGGCTTCTCTCAGGATATGAAGTAAATTAGGGAAAAAATATTCCTGTAGTCCTGGGAGCCTGCCTGGAAGCAGGAATAGAAACCTCCCAAAATGTTCTGACTGATCCAGGACCTAAACTACAAAGGGCTTGAGAAAAACCTGGCAAATATCAAGTTTAATAATCCAGGAATTGAGGCTGAATACAGATATAAAAATGGAGAGGATTTTCTGGGGTTTATTTCACTTTTTTTTTCAAGAGAAAACAAATTCTCCCAAAATTTGAGAAAATGCCCATTTTCCAGCAGATTATAACTATGGAAACAGATATATAATGAATATTTCATATTAAGCGGTGTTAGATAGAAAATTATTATCAATTAAATTGTTCTTATTTTATTTCCCTGGTTGAGAAATAACTGCTCTGAGCGACGGAGCTGACCAGAAAATGCAAGGTTTTTAAAATGCACAGTGCTCTGAAAGATTAAAAAAATCAATTCTGGTGGAAAATTTGCAGGGAAAAAAAAAATCAATCCAAATGTAATGACTCCATCAAGGTAAACACCCCCAGGTGCCAACTGAGCCTCAGCTGCAGCTCCTGGTGCTGGGAAGAAAAATTATTGCAGATCAAAATATTGCTGCAACTTCTTAACATTTCCATAAAGCCACAGCTTAACTTTCCAACAGCTTCAGTGTCAGAATCTCATTTTCCAAAGTAAAGCTGTGTTTTGTAGGGCTGGGGTTTGGTTTCTTTCCTCATGCAAATCAGTGTCACTGAGAAGCTCAGCTGAATTTGGAAATTTGAGAGGCCTTTTTCTAATAGTTATTCAAAAAGTTGAGCTACAAAAGGTTTGCAGCCTCAACCCTCAGCACAGAAAAAGTGCATTTTTAAAATATGCAGAAGATAAATTATCAAACTGAAGTAACGCCACTGCTAAAAATTGCATTTTTAGATAAAACATATCTCTTTTAATCCCTTTTTTTCCCTGTTGATGAGTGCTTTTTCCACTCCAGTTCCAGCGTGCTGGATATTTAATTTTACAGCATTATTAATGGATTTTTAAATAGCTGTTCCTTTGCTTCAGTTTCTTCCTCCCCTGCTCCCTTCCCAGGACATTTCTGGTGCTCAAACACTCAGGAGCTCTTTGCTTTGCAGCAAGGTCAATCAGCGATTAAATACCGAGGCAAAGAGGGGGAAATGTTTGTGGATCCCAGGGTTTTTCCACTATTTCCAGACAAATCTCTGCTGGATCAGCCCGAGCAGGGATTTGGGAGCCTTTCCTGTGATCCCTGGGGCAGCTCATGGGAAATTTGGGAGCACACAGCACCAAACATGACTTTTTGCTTTGTCTTTCAACACCTCCTCAGGCAGTTTTGTATCTCCAGGGGACGAAAATCCTGGAAAATCGAGTTGTCCCATGCTTTGCTAACACAAATCAGTGATTTATGGAGCAGTCCTTTATTTAAAGGCAAGGCAGTGACCAGAATGTACAACCACCATTATTTGCCAGCAGATCTGTCAAAAATCATAAATATTTCTTGTGGGCAGCAGAGGTTTGAGTGCAACACTTGAGAAAACATCTGGAATTTTCCTCTCCTGTGGAGAGGGGTCTGAGCATTCCGAGCTGGGTCAGGGAAGGACTTTGTGCCCCTAAAATCAGCCTGATCTTTATGAAGATGCTTTGTTGGATTCATCTCCTGCCATGGCCACAGAAGCACATAAAAAAATTGCAAATTGCAGCCTGCTCTGTTTTCCATGAAAAATTGGAACTTCCAGGTTTTGTGGCATTCATGGCAAGCTGAACAATTTCTGTGTGGGCTTCAAAGTAAAAAGCAGCAGAAGAAAACAAGTGAGAGCTCGGGCTGTACCCACACAGCAGATTTTACTGCGGATCTGAATGTCAGGGGGAGTCAGAAATACGGCCCAAAATGTGATCATTTGTGGCTGCTAAAGGTGCTCTGTGCAGGACAGGAGTTTGTAATTTGGGGTTGTGCTAAAGGGGCTCTGTGCAGGACAGGAGTTTGTAATTTGGGGTTGTGCTAAAGGGGCTCTGTGCAGGACAGGAGTTTGTAATTTGGGGTTGTGCTAAAGGGGCTCTGTGCAGGACAGGATTTGGTTACCTGGGGCTGTTTCCCGGGACTGAGCAGTTCAGGTCTCCCAGCTCTGGGCTCCGAGCACTCCGTGAGCTCCCCCCATCCTGAAGTGGTGACCCCCTGCACATATATTACCTATTTTTACCTTTTTAACCTATTTTGAACCTATTTTTAACCTATTTTTAACCTATTTTTAACCTATTTTTACCTATTTTTTTACCTATTTTTACCTCATTTCTAAGCCATTTCAGAAGGTTTTGCAAGGTCAGCTGCAGCCTGGAAGATCCCTGGTGGAGCTGCCCCTCCTGTTCCTGGCACTGGATTCTCATCCCTGTTCCCAGAGCTGTCTCCCTCCATCCATCCTGCAGCCTCCTGTCAGGACCCATTTGCACAGGAGACAACATTAAAATTGTTAAAATTAAAATGTGAAACCCCAGCCCCACCTGATTTAGGAATCTGGTCATAGAAAATTCTGTATGTAAATGTGGGATGTCGCACTAATTAATTCTGGTCTAATTCTTCCCATTTCCTTTTCTTTCCCAACCACCCCTGTGGTCCATTATGGACCAGAACCCCTTTAAATATCCAGATTTACTCAGTGGGAAGGCTTTGAACTGTCCTGGGGTCACTGTCCCCCTGTGCCCCAGGTCCAAACCAGGAATTTTCCTATCAGGAGCACTGAACAAACCCAGAGCAATGATCTGCAGAAGTGGATCAAAGGTGGAGGAATAAATCAGCTCTAGTTGTGCTTGTTGGCAAAGCAGGACCGAGAATATTCCAGATTTTCCAGATTGCTGCCCCAAAACAATCAATGAGAGGGAAAGAACACTCGTTTTGAAGGCAAAAAAAAGCTGCTGTGTGAGCACAAAGTGAGCTGCAGAAATCCTATTGATTGATCTGATTGTACCTTGGACTGTTTGCAGGAGTGCAGGGGAGGAATCTCAAATACAAGCACCTTCCATGGAAATGCCTGTGCAAATTCAGCATTTTTAAATATTTATTGTGGTTTGTGTTGATTTTAAAGATGCTAAGTGGTGCCAGAAGGTGGCAGGGAAAGCTCTGCCACCTCATTATGGCTGTTTCTAATAAAAAACATCCCAAGAGAAGCTCTGCCTCTTCCACCCTGCCTCCCTCAGGCCTGAGGAGCTCTCTGGGGTCCCTGGGCTGGGATTTTGGGTGCTGCTGAGAAGGAATGGATGTGTCATTGCTGAAGGTCCAGACCCCAAACCCTTTTCTGCCACATCCAAAGCTGCAGCTCCTTCGAAAATTTCCAGGTTAAATCTAAACCCCAGGAGCTGCCAACGCTCCTTAACTCCAGCTGAACCTCGATGATTCTCATTTAGGGCAGCCTGCAGGGGGGCTCTGCTGCTTTTCCAAGCCGGTAAAAGCAGGAGAAGCTGCTCTCCAGCAAAATCTACATCCTGGGAATGTCAGGATGGCTGAGGGTGTTTTAGCTCCAGTACCCCTGGGATGGCATCGCTCAGTCAGACAGAGCTGAGCTCATAAAAGGGAGCATAAGGAGTTTCCCATCTTGTCCTTTATTGTGTGCTCACATCTGGCTCAGAATTAAACCCAGCATTGAAAACAAGCTCCTGGTGTTGCTGTTTTTGATAAAGGAAGAATATTGGGCACATTTTATTCTGGTTGTCTCATGGAAAAGGCTTGGATGTGATGGGTTGTTTTATTCCCCACAGCCGCCTCCCAATTTTAGCACGATCAGCTACAACATCCAAAGATTTGATTTGTATTAATATCTTTGATATTAGGAATGATATCATCAGACTAAAAAGATTGATACAAGTTTGAGAAAGCAGTTGACCCTCGTGCTTTATGGTATAGATTACCTTGGGAAGAAGGAAAGAGTTCATATTAAGATTTCTTGCACCTTTCTCTGTTGTAGCAGGACAGTTTTATCAGCTCACAGCTCATTAAAAACCTATTTTTAGAGCAAAGTGTTCTCCCTCCCCAGCCCTTGGGCTGCTCTGTCAGACAGAAAGTGTTCTCTGGGAAGTGAATCCCACTGGAGCTGATTCACTGCACAAGGGTGGCAGAAATCTGAGCTCAGGCTCTGCCTGTGAGTCCAGAACTCGTGTAACCTTTGGCTCAGATAAAATGTTGTTCTTCCCCTCCTCAATTGTGTAATAAATAAAGGATCAAGGAGTGAAGAAATGCAAATAATGTTATCAGGGAGAGTTAGGAGATCCTGAAACAGCTTCTGAGGGATCTGCTATTTTCTTCTTCCTCAAAGGCCATTAATTAGGAGCTGGTGTTTGTCTGCAGCCTTGAATTCCCCCCAGGCTGGGGAGTTCTGCTCAGGATAAAATCCAAGGAACTGCACTGGGCTGGAATATGAGTGCCTGATCTGAGAAGCATTCCCTATTTCCAACATTTCTGAGGGAATTTGTACCCAAAGGCGTTTATATATTAACAGAATTCCCACTGGAGCTGTTTCACAACTGTGAGAGGTAAAGGGTGGGATAAAGGGAACCTGTCCCTGGAAAAAGGAGTCACCAAAAATTGTGCTTCACTCTGGAGCAGAAAACATCTCCCCCTCCTCCATCCTCTCACCATTTGGCTCCAGTATTTTCTGTTGACTTCAGGCACAAACAGAAATGTCAGGGCTTTATCATTTTATCAGTTGAGCTAATTCTGTATTTGATAGTAACTGTTGGGATCTAAAGTCACCAGAAATCTTGACTTTGAAATGTTCAGTCACCACAAGAGAGGCACAAATATGGCCTTAGAGGAAAGGCCCCAGGAAAATTCCTGGGACAAAAGCCAAAATCTCTCCATTCTTCCTGACATATTTGTTCACAGTCTTAATTTAATTAAATCTAAGGGGATTCATTAATGATTCCAGTGCTTTTCTCCTCTGTCTCTATCAGATAATCCTCCACCTACCTCCAGTCCCATTTGAAAAGGATTTTTGTAATTAATTTCTAAAATAAATGTATTTAATTTACACACCATTTACTCTGCTTCCCTACTGTCTAATGAAGTAAAAAAAATAACTGGGGTTCAAATGAACTTGCCAGACATTGGGACTGTTTCCCGACCTGCTCTTCTGCTAAGAGTTTATTTGGTTTGTCTTCATAAATCTTTCCATTTGTTCTTTGGGTTCACCTGGTGATTTTCAGCACAGGGGGAGCATAAAATAACAGTGGGTCTGTTATTCCAGGGGCTGGAATCCTCCCTCAGTTTGGGAATACTGCACAGATCTCTCCCCTTTTTTAATTTCACCCTTCAAGGTCTGGGCAGACTGTAAAATATGACATTAAAATGGCATTATTTATATGCACAAGCCCATTGGGATTTATTTGGATTTCCTTTTGCTGAGCAGGTTGCTGTTTTTCCTATAAATATTACATTAATTAAAGACTATTAAGAGAATTAATATTACATTAATTAAAAGGTGCTGCCCACTCGTTAATTGCTGAGGCTGCCCAGCTGATGGATGTCTGTTTTTCCAGGTCTCCTGACACGGATAAATCTGGATCATTCAAGGAATGGACAAAGCAGAGCCCCCTGTCCCAGGTAAGCCACAACTGCAGCTCCCACAGGAGCCTCCCTGGCCATCCAGCTCCCGAGCTCCTCCTGTCCATGGCTACAGCCATGCCATGGCTCTGCTCTTCCAGAACTGTATTTTCCCTTTTCCTGGCATGTGCAGATGGAAAAACTTCCCAAACCTGGCCTTTAAATCAGAGCTGTTTGCCCAGAGAGGAAGGAGAAGCCCCCTGGAACGGGCACAGACAGCCCTGGGAGTTTTTCCAACCATGANCCCAGAGCTGGTTTGTAAAGACAATCCTGTAATTCCTTTCAAATCCAAGGCTGGTCCTGCTCTGAGGGACGGGATGGGCTGGGCCAGGGACATCCCAAGCTTCTTCCCACCCCCAAACGGGCTGGGTTCCCCAGCAGAGGCACCTCCAGGTCTGTCTGGGCACAGGGATGGCACTCGTATGACTTTAATTGTTGCTTTAAACAATGTGATTCCTCCTGGCCTCCAGTCTCATCTCTCCTGGAAATATCTGATTTGTGGTTGAGAGAAAGGCCTTGTACCAAAAAGGGTTTGATAAACCTTCAGGTTTTGAGGGTGCTGGGTTCACTGCCAGCAGGGCCACGTTTTAGGAAAGCACCCCTGGCACCAAAGTCCCACTGGGTTGTGTTTGCAGCATCTCACTGAGCCCTGTGTGAACCCCCAGCGTTTTCCTGCTCGTCCCAGCTCCCTGTGCTGCCTTTGGACTCAGGCTGCTTATGGACACTTTTCTAGGAAATGCTCAGCCCCAAAGCCCCTGCTCTCCCTGCCCTCGTCCTCAGCTGCCTCCCTTCGTTTGGGAATGATTTCCTTTGCCCTGGAGCAGGAATATTTTTCACCCTCTGTTACAGCAGGGAAAAAATTCCCCCCTCCCACTCTCAGAGTGACTTTGAGTATTTGCACTGACAGCTCTGAAATGTTTGGGGTAAAGGCAAAGTCAGGCCTGCTAATCTTTACATGCTTCAAATATTTCTGGGAAAATTCTGTATTAATCTGGATACTTGGAAGGGCTGGAAATAACTTTTATGCTGGAATTTTGTGCATGATGGGCATTTAACTTAAAATAACCCCCTGGGACAGACCCACCCCTGCTTTAATTTGAGGAAGGCAATCTGTGCTAATTAATTAATTGTTGTCAAAATTATTTTTAGAACTACTTCTTAGAAATACTGCATTTCTTCTTAATTGATGTTGTCAAAAGTGAGATACTCAACAACAATTTAGTTCCTTCATTTGACCTAATAGTTAATCAATTAGGAACATTATTAATGACATCTTTTAAATAGAAACTAATTGCATTGTCAAAGCATGCAAACACATTTCCCAGCTGTTTTCAGAGACGTTTCAGGGTTAAGTAGTCCAAGATTGTTTTAAGGGACAAAGAAATAAAATAATTCCGTGGATATTACAGGGATTTAACTTCACTTTTCTGGTGTTTCTGTCTCTGAGGCAACAGGAAAATGCTTTGGTCACAGTCCCATCCAATGGGATGAGTGTTATAAATATCAGCAATGTTTCAGAAAGTAAAACTTTTCTCCATTCTGTTTTTGCTGTTCGAGTCTGCCTAAAATCCTGAACTGAATTTTACACCTCAGAACCTGGATATTCTCTAATTTCATTTTGGTGCTGCTGCTGCAGACCTGATCAGGTAACAAGTGTCACCACTCAAAGACTCCCTGTCAGAAAACTTCCTTTCCTCTCCCCAGCAGTGAGAGGAAATGTAAAGTGACCAGAGCATGTCCTTGGCTGCAGGACAGTGTGGAATGTGCAGCTTCTTGGTCATAGTCACTGAATCCTTTAGGCTGGAAAAGAAATCCAAGAGCATCGAGCCCAACCTCACTGAGCAGGTGTAAAATGACCTTTCTGGGAGAGACAGCCTGAGAAAAGGCTCCTTTTCCATCCAGATTGTTTCAAAATCCACAATTTTAGTATTTTCTGTGCCTCCTTTATTACTTTTTTTCCAAGAGTGTGTTGCAAACACAGAGGCTGTGACAGAGGGACTTGTGCCACACTCACCCCTGGGACTCCAGCTGAGCTTTCCCAGGTCTCCTCAGGGACATCCAGTATGTCATGAGCACTTTGTGGAGCAGTTCAAGCTCTCTCCTCGGTGCAGAGAAGTGGCCACGTGTCTGCAGGGACACTTTCCACTGGGTTAGTGCTCCCTGCATCCCAAATTTACACTCAGGAACAGCTGGCTCATTCCAGAACTATGTGAGGCAAAGTTGAGGACGAGACGTGGAACCTCCCTCTCCTCCAGCCTGGTCTGTCACCCTTGTTCTAAATTTAAATCCGTGTTTACAGGAGGCAAAAGGGAAGAGGCAGCAGTTAAATTAAGCAGCAAAACATCTCGTGTTTATTTTGGGGTCAGAAAAGTGGATTTTGTTTCCCATCTGGTGAATTCTGCTGGCAGGGCCTGGTGGGCGATGTGCGTGTTTGTGAAAGCTTTGTGAACAAGTGAATGTGAGCTCAGAGGGACCCCTGGCTTGGCTTCTGACCCTTTTAGAGTTATTTCTGGCAACAAAATTCCATAGAATGATGAGCAGCGGGGCTGGAGCAGGGAAGAGCCACTCTGGGGCTTGGTGGAGCTTTCTCAGGAGCCTTTTCCAAGGGACACTTTGCTCTTCTTAGGCTGCACTTCCCCGAGTCCCCTCCTCCGAGCTGAGCCCAGGAGGCTGAACCTGGGGAGCTTTGGCAAAGCCAGCAGGGTCTGGGAATTCTTTCAGTTTCCTTCCTGACTCCCGCAGATTCCAAAGGCAGGGATGAGGTGCTGCTCAGCACCCCAGGGCTCTGGTGCCTCCCAGCCAAAGCCTGGATCTGCTCAGATCACGGATTCTACTCCCTGGACTAAACTCCTTCAGCCCCAAATGAGGACTGTGGTCCCAGACCTTGGAGGAAATCCTGTGGAATGTTAGATGGGAAGCGTGGAATGCACTGAGCTGAGCTCTGCTCGCTGTGGAGCAGTGTCTGCTCACCCCTCCTGAGTGGGAGCTGAATTTGTGAGCTGAACTCTCCTCTTGAAGGGAATTCAGCAGCTCCTGATTATAAAATCCCAATGGACAGCTTGAGGTCTGTGGTGTTATTAGGATGGGAAGCTGCCCATGTTCACTCTTTCAGTACAAGAGACATTTATAAACTGATTATCAGAGCTCCCAACCATAGAGAAACCCAACTGGATCTGCTGGGAATGTGATTAAAGGAAATTAATTCTGGATAAAATGCAGGTTGAAGTTCTGAGACCTTTAGTTCTTATCTGGCCCAGCATTGTGCACACAACAATCACTGTCTCTGTTTCATATCTTGGGACTTAATCACATTTGTGGTGTAATGTTGTTAGAAAAGGCTGATATCCAGGTCTTGATAAAGGAATGAAGGGGATAAATATTCATCCTGTTTATTGCATCTCCTTCTGAGGCTTTTGTAGCAGAGGTGAAAGGAAAGGAGAAGAAAGCCACCCAGATAAAATTTTAATAATAATTTTATGATTCTGCAACAGCAGCTCTATTGTGAAATAGTCTGTGTTGTGTTCCCAGCCTGCAGCTCCCCAGTGCTGCAGGTTTGTGCCCGTTTTTACCACTTTGAAAGTTAGTTATTGTCAGGTCCTGCAATTTATTAAAGCAGGATCCAAAGGCAGGGACAGTTCTGTGGATTCCAGCAGAGTCACCTCTGTTGTGGGGTGGCTGAGATGATGAAGGGAGGTCTTGTACAGCCAATTACTCCCAGTAATTTCATTAGAAAAGAGAAAGGAAACATGGACTTTGTGCAATTTCCACTCTGATACTGTAATTCATAATTTCCATTAATAGCAACTTACAGATTTTGAAGTTAAAATGTTCAGTCTGAACTCCAGTGCCTTCCACAAGGAATCCCAGCCCCAGTGCAGGGTTTGTGCCCTCCCTGTGTGCAGGGTGGTTGTTGTGGAGCAGTGGAGCCCCTGGAGCAGGGCACATTTCCACAGAAAACCTTTGTTTTGTCCTTCCCAACCACCCCTCCTGTGCCTGTGGCCAGCAGCACCTCACCCCCAGCACTTGTCTAATTCTATTCCTGCTTTTCATCCACTGGTCTCCAAACATTCACCAAATAAATCAGCAATGCCACCTCAGCTTCCATGAGTCCCACTGGGAAAAGCTCCCTGCCCGTGACAGGACTTCGAGGAGGTCTCGTTAGTCAGCATCTCTCCATTTTCCCACTGTTTGGTTCACAGATCCTTTTTCCTTGTTTGTTTTATATCCAGATGTCCCTTTAAATTAGAATAACCAAGGGCAAGGCAGGAGAATTCCCATATTACAAACATAAACAAAAGGGCATTGTTTTATCTTTAGAGCTCTTTGCTTCTCCCCTCCTTCCTCTCTCCTGAACCCAAAATACCCAGCTATAATTAAATATCCTCTTCTTAAGGGAGGGAACTGCACTCACAGGACTGGAGAGGCCAAGAGGCAGAGCCAGGGTGGGAGAGCAGAGCTTTGCCCCAGCCCTGTGGTGGGAACCGAGGCATTGCCTTTGTTCCAGTCTCTCCAGGCAGATTCCCAGCAGGATCCCGAGCTCTTTGTGCACACCCCAAGGCCCAGCTAAAGTCCACATGCTAAATCAATTTAAATGCTTTCTAAAACTTAATTTAAAAGCACATATATGGAATTAAGGGAGTCTTCACCACCTTGGACCTTCCTTTATGATCCATATCCATTGTCCACCTCGTTCTTGGTTTTCCCTCCATTTCTGAGCAGGCAGCCACAGAGAAACAGGATGGGCAAAAATAAACTGGATAAAATAGAAAAGAAAATTAATTTTACTTGCACAAGACAAGTGATAGACTTTTTTTTTCCCTTCAAAGAGGGTTTTTTATAGGAAGAGGTTGGGAAACATTCCTTTTGTCAGGCTTTAAGGAATTCCAGCTCCAGCTTCTGAGGCAGACTCAGGAGTCCTGTTAATACTTGGTTGTTCAGCCTTGGCTTGAGAAAGTGTCCCAGTTTCAGAGCACACAAAGGCAATGGGACCATTAATGAAAGAAATCAGGGCACCTATTCTTGGGGCACTCCGCCAGGGCAGTAGAGTTGTCCTGAAAGGATACAAACACCAGGCTGAAAACAAAAACCTGCTGCTATTTTTTATTAATTCTGAATCTCCTGTGTTTTCCCTTTTCATTTGTAGCTAAACAAAGCTGGTAATTTGAGGGCAGCAACATCAATTAACAGTTTAATTGGAGGTGCAGAGACTGTCTAATTGGGAAGGCAAAGGTGTGCCAGGTAAGAAGTTCCATTTCCAGTGAACTCCAAGCAGCAGGAGGGGTTGTGGAGGCGACTGTTCAGCATGGCCCAGCCTCTATAGGAAATGTTTGTTTGACTCTGATGGGAGAGGAAATGAGGAGCCAGGTGCTGGTGCTGGGGTAGAAATCAGAGTCATGGCGGGGAAAGCAAAGGAGTTTCCAGGCTGGAGCTCAGAGCAGAAGTGCTTTTCTCCCCGGCCATTTATCACCTCCTTCAAAGCCATTTGGTGGGATTTGGAGTGGTTGTTCCAAAAATATACGGGATGGGAAGCTGGAACTGGGGTAGGACGTTGTGGAGAGCTGCATGGACCTGGTGTGGAGAGAGAAATCCCCTACCAAGGAGGTTTCTGAGGAGCAGAGCAAGGGCTCTGAAATCAACTCTGACACTCCAACCTGAGCATGAGGGAGGCTTTGGTTCAGGGTCCCTGAGACAAAGTCATTCCATAGATTCCAGCAGAGAGAGAGCTGGATGCTTTCCCAAACTTCACCTGTCCAGGGGCTGCTTCATGCCCCAGATTCACCTGTTTGTTATGGAATTGTGAGGGTGCTCATGCTCTGAGCATGCAGACGCTGTGAATCCTGTGGAATGCTGAGCAGACAGCGGTTGTTATTTCATGCTTGTTATTTCATGTTCAGTTTGTAAGACACAAATGCTGCCAAGCCACAAAGTAAAGACAATTCCCACATTTTACCATTGGGAGGGAAGGGGCACGTGGGGACAATCGGAGCAGGAGCAGGGCCATTGCAGCTCCGCACTTCCCACTCCGTTGCTGACTCTGTTTCACTCTCCCCTCCCTTCCATCAGCTCTCTGCTCCTGGCTGAACACTCAGTCAGCATTTTATCACCCCGTGAAATCAATGAATCTCACTAGAAAGCCTCATGAGCTTTAAATGGTCCAGAATGAGTGTGTGCAGCAGGCTGGGCCCAATCAATCAATCAATCAATCGTCCCCAATTAATCTGTTCTGTGGAGTGGCCCCAGATCGATCCCTGGGTGAGCTGAGCCCCAGCATTGCCTGAGCTCTGGGAACAGCTGATGGACCTAAAAGTTCTGTAAATGAAATGATTTAAATGAATCCTTCAAGCACTAAATCAATGCTAAGCAGAACAAGAGGTGACGTGTTCTCCTGTTTATTCTGAAATTAAACCTGGACAGCTGTTGAGCGGTGCTGTTTGTCATGGATTGATGGTTTTCTGGGCTGGCATTCTGTCTTGTTCATGTCCTTTTATTGGCTTTTGATTCACTAATTTGGAACTGCATTATAGTCACAGTGGTTAGGGATAGATGGCCTCGAGGTTTTTTCTCAAGCTGGCAGAGAAAGAAGAGATGATTTGAGCTGTGTGATTGAGCCCATGAAAAATAACCACAGTGAGTGCCTCTTTTGGGAATGTCAGCAGGGCAGGAAGGAGGCTCCATGAGCATGAGCCCCCAGAATAAAACATTTTATTCCCTCGGGGTGAAAATGTGCCTTGAGTACTGCTGCTCCATCTATTTGGGGGACACAGAAGGATTTGGTTTCCCGGGATTGATCTAAATCCTTAAATAGATTCTAAAAATTAGAGGGGAAAAAAAAGGTAGTTTGGTGATAAAGTTGTGTTTCAGCTTTGGTGATTTTCCAGGTGCAGACCTGCAGTTTTCAATATCTGGAAGCAATAATTTAAACTGAAAAAAGGACTGTCCTTTACAGGACTGCAGCTGTAAGAGTGTCACCAAACCCATCTGCTTCCCTGGCTGGTGGCACATTCGTATTCATGTTTCCCATGAAATAATTCAGCTGAAAATATTCTTTTTTGGGCTGAGAAAGCAGGAATGCTCCACCAGAGTTGTGATTTGTGAGTGCTCTGCACAGAACTCCCGATTCCTAACAGCATCTGTGATTTCTGCTCTTTCCTGACAACAATTTCCAATCTTTTAGCTGGAGTTACACAACAGGAAAGGGTCAGGACAGCTGGGAAACTGCTCTGGAGAGTCGTGGACAGGCAGCATGTGGGAGAACAAGCTCAGACATCCTCTGAGTCCCTCGGAGGGTTTGGGGCCCCTCAGGTCGGGGTGGGCACTGGGGTTTCTGTGCCAGGGGTATTTATGGAATATTGGCCAGTGCAGACTCTCAGTCTCCTCCTGGATGTTTCCCTCGGGGCTGGGTGGGCCCCTCCTGTCACCCGTGCCCTGGTTCCCAGTCCTTTACTGGCATCTCATGAGAACACACAGGAAGATGAGTGAGAAAGGCCCTGAATAATCCACTAAACAGATTTCCCCCCTTTCTTTCCTCTCCTAAATCAATGTGCCTTTCTCCAGAGCTGAAGTCGAGTGTCTCTTTGGAGGAGCCACCCTGAATGCAGCAGATAATGCTGCAGTTCTTCAGCTGCAAAGACATTTCCTAAGAGCATTCAGGAGCCAGGATACATTTTCATCTCTCCTGTCTGATTTCTAAAGGGAGCATTTAAAAACGGGAAGCTGTTCTGAGGGAGCATTCCTATTTCTGGATGTTTTCCTGAGCACTGTGGCTCACCTGGATCCAGGTACCCACAGATCCCGTGCTCATTTGCTGGCACAACCCGGAGATGCTGAAGTGATTTGGGGTGAAATCCTTTGCTGAGTCATAACACTTGGAACCACGGGGAAGCTTTTAGGAGCAATAAAAACATTCCAGACTCTCCCTTCAGGGCAGCGTCTCGTGTTTACAGCTGCACCACTGCAGCACTTCAGCTGCTGCGCTCTCGAGTGCTCTGAAAAACACCTCTCATTTGATGACATTTCATCTCCCAGCATTAACAGAAAATCTCCTACGATCCAAACAGACCTGCAAGCGAGGCCAGATATCCTGGTGGGAGCAGCTGGGTGGGGGAAGCCGGGGGCTGAGAGCAGAAAGAGCTGTGCTGCTCATCCCAATGCCCAATAAATCATTTACAGCCAGAACCAATCACCTGCTTATTTCCAGTGCCTGCTCTTCAGTTAACAGGGGGAATGTGCACCTCGAGACAAGATCATTGCTCAGAATGTGTTAGATTGGTGCTCCTGGAGCTGGGATATTCTGTTGGTGTTTTACTGGGAGGCACTGGGAGGGCTCGGCCAGCTCCAGGGCTCTCCCTGCTCCTGAGGGCGGCACTCCCTGCGCTCTGCAGATCGGGGAGCACAGCTAACAGAGCACTGACGCTGGAAAGCTTCCAAGCATCCCAGCCCCGAGTGATCCTGGGATGGAGCGGGCTGGGATAACTCCCTGGGGAGCTGGGCAAGTGCTGCTGGGCACCAGGGGCTCAGCACCGCCAATGGAACCAGCCAGCTCCTTTTACTGGGACTTCTGGTCTCTCCCTGTCGCTGCTTTGACCTGGAAGGGCTCAAACCTGGCACTGACAGAATTCCTGTGATGCTGGTGGAGAGCACAGCCCCCCAGGGAACTTTTTTTTATATTTATGTATAAAATTCACAGGGAAAGTCAAAAATTGTCCCATTCCCAAACGTGGGGCACAGACTGGGGAGTGTTGGGGACTGAGCATGGAATGGCCCCAGACTGAAGGTCTGGAGTCAGAGCAGGATTTGTCCTGGAGGATTCCTGGGAACAGATTGCTCCTGCACAGCTCCATCCATCTCCCCAAGGGGAGCCATGAAAAAGATGGATGAACTCCTGTGGAATGGGCAAGTCCAAGGTCAAATCCATAAAAATTGAGGAGCTGTGGGGAGTGCATGTTCCTGACTGAGATTTGCAAACTAAATGAGGACTGCTTTGCATTTATTTGAATAAGGGCATTTTCCAGGCACCTTCTTATGGTATTCCTTGGATACAGAGGCTTCAGTGGGAGTGTTCTGGTGAGGATCTGCTTCCTCAGCAGGGTGGGCTCCCTGCACACCATCCAGGCAGGAATTCCTGCCACGTAATTCACGTCTAGGTTGGAAAAACCTCCGAGATCATCAAACCTTGAACTAATTTTGAACTATAGACTGTGTTAAATTTAGCACAATTTTCATTTTGTGTAATAGGATAAAAATGTAAAGATTAGAAAACCCAGGAATGATATAAAAGTTAAATATTGGGCTGTAGCACCTTTTATGCCTGGAGCACTACAGAAATCAAACGATCCAAAATAGAAAGTCGAAATTTCAGAAGTGCCCTTAAGGATTTTTCCCCTCTGTCTTAGGTCGGATCAGTAAGGAGCTGATGTACACTGAGTTTTTCAATACAGGACTGAGATGTTTGGATCATAAAGAGAAATCAAATGAGCTTTTAAAATCCCAGGATTGTTGGGTTTCAGTGTGCACTGAGGAAATCTCATCCATTTACTGCTGTGGGGAGGGAGGAGGCAGCAGTGAGAGGGAAGGATCTTCTCAGGTTGAGAATTTCTCAACAGAAAAAGGCTAAACCCAAGCAGTGAGAGCCAGGGATGTTCAGAAGGAGCTGAAATGATTAAATAACAAGTGTCCAGGGCTGTTCTACCTTTGGAAGAGTTTCCATAGGGGAATTCCTAACCCCAATAATTTGCTGGATGTTCTTTCTCAGTTGCTAACGAAGGGTTTTGGTTTGAACTCCTGCTGTGGGTACAGAGGAGGGGCACGAGAGGGATACAGGCACTTTTTTGTCATTTTTGGGTTTCTAAAACAGAATTGATCTGATCTGGTAAAGATTTCCCACAGAAGCTGGGGCTGCCCCATCCCTGGAAGTGTCCAAGGCCGGGTTTGGAGCAACCTGGGATAGTGGAAGGTGTCCCAGGGTATTAAACAAACCATGAAAGGTTCTGGCAACCTGGAAAAGCCCCGGGGTGGGGACTCTGGAAGTCTCTCCTGAGAGAGCCAGGATTTGCCTTAGAGCTGAGAACACTGGGAACACTGATCCATAACAACCCCAAGGTACAATCAGTGTCTGTCAAGTAGTTTGATGTCAATTAATTTGCATTATCAACAGAAAGAGTAAAAAAGGGAGCAAAGCTTGATGTGTTTCTATTTCTGGTATTTGCTGTGCTGATTAATGATTAATGATTAATGATTAATGATAATTCCCCAGACATTTGGGTGACAAGGCTGGGAAAAGCTTCCTGACAGAGGAGACTTCAGCAATTATCTCCAGACTAAGTGCTGGCACTCTGTAATTTATGACACCTTTATCTCCTTTTGGCTAAAACAGCAGTAAATGTGATGCAGGGAAAAGTCTTGCAAGGCCAAGAGTCTTCATTTGTAAAGGAGAGAAACTCCTCAGCTTTAAAGTCCTTTCCAACTCGAATTTCTGTGCAATGATGAGAGTGACAGAAAACAATGAAAGCTGCTTTTTTATCATCTTTAGTGATTAAATGTTTCTGTTGTTCAGAGTAACTCCTGTGTTCAGGGGATACATTCAGCTCTATAACAGCAAAACATCTCAAAGCAGAAAGTACAGAACTACTCTGACTCCTGAATGGAAAACAGAGGGGCATTTCTGTAAGTCCTGGGAGTTTGTCTTGTAAAGCAAATCTTGTTGCTCTTTTTTATCACTGGGAGGAGAAACAGAAACAAACGTGTGGAATACAGGAATTGATCTGGGTTTTGTAGAATGTAGTGCATTTATCAGGTGTATTCTGTTCAATAACTTCAGTCAGTGCCTTTCACTGAAAAAGAGAAATGCAGTAATTTAGAAAGTTAACTTTGTGGGGGTTTTTGGACACATGATCATGGATTTCTCCTAATATTTAGGATACACCAGCACTGACAGATGGGCACTCATGCAATACTTAGGCTTGACTAAGTCTTGTGCTTCACCAGTGGCTTTTCTTGAGAGGACCCTGAGTACTGTGTCCTCCTCACACCTCTGCCAAGTTGTGCTGCTCATCTTCAGAGTTTATGCCTCTGAAAACAAACGTTCATAGGCTGCTTTCTGATGCATTTTGGGACATTCTGCCTGTCCTCCTGTGCTTTTGCCAGCCCAAAATACTGACAGCACCATTGTGAGAACGTTGGGAGGTGTCTTTCTTGTCCATGCCCATGTCCCAGGTGTGGCAGGGATCAGGAAAATTATTGCTGAGTGATGACATTTGAATGGAATGGATACACTCAGCTGAGCCAGGCTGAGGCTGAACGGCAGAGAAGGAATAAAAAAAGTACTGGAGTTTTCTAGGGAGAATTTCCCCATGGAAAGGGTGCTCAGGCCTTGGCAGGGGCTGCCCAGGGAGGTTTGGAGTGCCCATCCCTGGAGGTGCCCAAGGAAGGGCTGGAGGTGGCACTCAGTGCTCTGGGCTGGGGACAAGGTGGGGATGGGGCACAGCTTGGTGATCCTGGAGGGCTTTTCCAACCTGGGTCATTCCATGATTCTGTGGTTCCCTGAACTCTGCAGCTTTCCAGCAGCTGGAATTTTAACCTGCACAGGGGTTCTGCCAAAGGAACCTCTGGTACCAGCTCCTGCAGCAGAGCTCAGCACAAACACAGCATTTTGAGGACCTTTCCCTTCAGCAAACGTTGCTCAGGCAAGAGGTCTGAGTAACTCATAACTGACCCATCATCGCCTCCAGGAGGATTTATTTATTAGGCTTTAATCCATTAACACAAGTTTTAGATGGAAAAGAAAAAACCATTAGGAAGAAAAACATTGTAAATCTTATTCTTGTGGGAACTGTTAGTGGCTAATTCTAGTGAGGATTGCTGAGGCCATGAGCAATCCAGATGGTTACTATTTGGCTAAGGCTGATTTTTCCTTCTTCCTGCAGTTCATTAACAAGGAGTGAGTGAGTTCCTGGGATTAGAGAGGTGAGATGAGAGGGAACAACTGGATGGACAAGCCTCTGATGTGGTGTCTGCCTGTAAGCAAAGCTGCTGGTTCTGTTCTAGAGGATCTGTCTGCTTTTCCACTGAAACAGATTTAAACTGGCTTTAAAGTCATCTGAAAATGGCTTTTAAACCCACACTGAGCCATGCAAGGATAGATTTCCAGCCTAACTTTACAGAAGTTTCTAGGTTTTACTTTAAAAGTACATAAATCAGCATTTTCAATGGTCAGAGGTACATATAAATTGTTAAAATCAACTCAGATTCATTCCTTGGTCCAATAGATGGAGCCAAATATTTTGGCTTTTAGCCAGATCAGTGTTTTCCAAAGATTTTGCCAGATTCATCCAGCTGGTTTTGGAATTACCCCTCCCACCACCAAAATCTAAGGCAAAACATCTGTCATTTGTGAAAACATCGGCAACACCGCGCCAGCGTTCCTTGGGAACCTGGAAAATGAGGTTTGGATGTGCTAATTTGTGAAATTTTGGAGTGATAACAGGGCCTGGGACGGGGTGGGACAACAGAGGCAGGAATGGTGGTAACTGTGATAATGTACTGGCTTTAATTTCACCTCCTCCTTGCAGAAAGAAGGTTCCAGGTCTGTTTCCATTGTAGTTCCCAGGCACTCTGGAGAAAAATATTCCAAGTTCTGGCAAGGAAGAGCACAGAGCACGTTAAACCCCACACATGTCCCTTTTCCTGTTTTCATGGCAGCTGGAAGGCGGCAACAGAGCAAAGTCCTTTAGAAGGATTTAAAAATGATAGAACTGTAAATTTTCACAGGCAGCAGCAGCACAGGAGTGACAGGACAGTCACAGGACAGTCAGGGCAATGAAGGAATTTATTGAATTTAAACGGGAAACAACAAAAATGCTGTTGCACAACGGGATTAACTCTGAGAACTCACTGCCACAAATATTTATTGGAGCACTTTGTACAGCTCTATAAATAGAAAACCCATATTGCATTAATAAGAGAAATATTCCCTGTATAAGAAAAACTGTTCAATTCACACCAGGAGAAGGAATTCTTAGTGTGAAACCCTGAGTCAGAGTGTGAAAATGCCAACTTTTAACATTTCCTGGAGACAAATTGGAGATTTGGCTTTCAGAGCAGGGCAGGCTGTGGTGACCTGAGTGACCTGACCGTACAAACCCAGCCCTTTGCTCCTCCTGCTGGAGGTTTTTGTGGCGTTTTGGAAGCAGTGAGAGCTGTGTGTGGCCTTTGACAAAGGAGAACACGGAATGGCACTCAGGGGGCTGGAAAACCCTCTGGGAAATGCTGGGAAGTGATGTGAAGGCTGAGCTCAGGTGGCTCACCTCGAGCCGCCGCTCATCTGCAGATCTTTCAGCACGAAAAGCTGATAAAAACTTGCTGTTCTTTGCTGGAGGCCCCACAAGGTTTATTTTTAATGCAAATATCTTGAATCAACAGCTTGAAGAGGAGCGGGAGTGGTGCCTCCTCAGGGGTGAGACTCTGCTGGTGAGGATGCTGAGGAAAGCCAAGTGCTGATTTTAAAATCATTTGTTGTCTCAGAAGTCGAAAAGCTCAGGCCTTTCCTTACCATGAGTGCAAGGAATCCTGGAAAATTTGATATCAGAGAAGTTCCCTGGTGGGCAAAATCTTCAGGAAATCATCCCAGAAATCTTCATTGCCTTTATAGGTGACCCTTTGCCTTATTTTGGTGTCACTCTGCTGCTTCCCAGGCACCAAAGGTGGAAATTCTAACCTCATTTTGGGAAAGGAAAGGAAAGGAAAGGAAAGGAAAGGAAAGGAAAGGAAAGGAAAGGAAAGGAAAGGATTTTGTGAGGCTGTAATTATAATGTAAATACCATTTAACATGCACAAGACTGTGCATGGGAAAGAATATTTGCCCTTAAACATTGAATGAATGGCCTGATTCTGTGCGATCTGGATTAACACATTTTCCCAGTCAGGTGCCTGTGTGGATCCTGCTGCTGCTCTCACACTGGAATTCCATACCCAGGGAACATCAGTGTGAGGAAAACACTGCCAAGGAGTGTGAGAAAAACTGCTCACACATCAACATTTGGTGATGATGACAATGTGCAGATTTGGGTGGGAACTGCTCTGGCTTTGTTCGGGGGTTTTTTTGGCCGTAGTCTTTGTAAAGATAAAAAAGACACATTGGGATCTCAGTTTTCCTAAAAGACAGGAGTTTGACTGACTGCTGATGCACAGACTGGGGATGGTGGAGCAGGACAATGTCTGAGTGAGCCAATACTGGGAGGTTTGGGGTTTTTTTTCTCGTTCTCTCCTTGGAGCAGGGTTGTTTCTCCCAGTCTCCAATTGCAAGGTAGCTCTGCCTTCCCAAGCCAGCCTGACTGTGGCTGCTGTTAAATCTCAGTAAATGCTGCTCCAGGTTCACTTGTAGGAGATTTTTTACTTGGTCAAATCCTGAACTTTGAAGCTGTAGCAAATCTAAGGACAACACAAGCACAGTTCGTGTTCAGCTGATTTATTTTCCCCCGTGCAGCACCGCAAGCTCCAGGGTGGTTTTCCCTGGATTTGGCTGTGCAATAAATGGGATTTCTCACTTTGTTCTGTAGTGCCAGGGGGATTTGGGCTCTGCTGGGCTCATGGCTGAGGAACTTGTGAGGGCCCGATTGGCACCACATGGAGGGAAGAGCAAAGGAAAACCAAGGAATTTCTGTCACTCAGGAGGTGAAATAAAGTGGAGCTGCATCCACAGCACTGGCGTGAAGGAATGCTGGAAGGAGCCCTGGGAAGTGTTTGTTGGACAACATCAGGACAGAGGTCGAGGGAGGTGAATTTTAGTTTAGATTTGTTGCTCTTTTTTATCACTGGGAGGAGAAACAGAAACACACAAAGCTGAGGGACACTGGAAGAAAACTTGGCTGAAGAAAATCCACTTCCAGAAATGTTTGTCCCAGGACTGTCAGTCACAGGAGTCTGGGGGCAGTGTCTGGCTGAATATTGAGTGTGTGCTTTGGGAAAGGCACATCCTAAAGGGAAACTTCAGGAATTAATACCAATTTAGCCCTTCTTGTCATTTTTTCTTAATAGCCCTACGAGGGAATATAAATTCCAAATTAGGGAACAATTTAAATGATTCCTCTGTTGTCTGCTCTGCTGCTGAGGAGAAATGCTTTCCCTTTAAAATTGCTTCTTGTTTTCCCTCTGCCTCTCCTTTCTGCAGCAGGTTCTGCTGCAAACCCATCAATCTGAATCACTGCTTAACAATCTCATCCTGACAATAAACTGATGGGTGCTGCAAGCTAATATATCCTAATTTCAATCTCACATATTCTATACTCAACTGTGATCAGGGGAAAAACCCTCAATTCATCAAAGTGAAACAAGAAAATGACTCCTGGCGGGAATGAGTGGACACTTCTGTCTATATTGTCTCTAGAATTCCTTGGCTCTGGCTCGTCTCATTAACCTGCATCTAATTTTCATCTGTTGAGGCATTTTTACAGAGTTAAAACTACAGAAATAAGTACATTTTAAGAACATTTTGAAACGGAAGGGAGAGGGGAAAAAAGAGTGAAATATCCTGTTTTCCATGGTGGCCAAAGTGGGCTTCAAAAGACATTTTTGTACCTGATCTTTCCATATCACAGAAAGAATGGTTTGGGTTGGAAGGGACCTAAAATCTCATTATTACAGACTGCAAGGAAATCCTGTGAGTCTGCAGGGAAAGGGCCTGTTCCAGATGTTTGCATCTCTTCCCAATGCCACAGGAATCTCCAGGAAACAGCAGGGCACCAGAAGAGGCTGAGGAAAGGAAGATTTCAGCAGCAGCACCGGGTTTGGACCACAAGGCTGATGGACTTGATGTGTCTCATTCTATCAGGAAGGTTGTTTAAAGCACCCAAACCACTGGAAAGTGCTGGGAGCAGGGATGGCACAGGGATCACACACACTCGTTTTCCTGGCCACCTGCCCAAGGAGTTTTGCTCATTGAAGGCTCCTCTTTGTTTTTACTGAATCACAGAATCCCAGGATTGCTGAGGCTGGAAAAGCCCTCCCAGCCCAGGGAGGCTGTGCCCCATCCCCACCTTGTCCCCAGCCCAGAGCACTCAGTGCCACCTCCAGCCCTTCCTTGGACACCTCCAGGGATGGGCACTCCAAACCTCCCTGGGCAGCCCCTGCCACGGCCTGCGCACCCTTTCCATGGGGAAATTCCTGCTGATGTCCCCCCTGAGCCTCCCCTGGCCCAGCCTGAGGCCGTTCCCTCTCCTCCTGTCCCTGTTCCCTGCGAGCAGAGCCCGACCCCCCGGGCTCCAAGCTCCAAGTCCATGAGCTCAATTAGTGCTGGGCTTGACGAACTTGCAAGGTGAGCTTTGCATTTCCCTGAGATTTCACAGCTTCCTCGCTTCCAGGAAAACCATGGAATGTGTGCCTGGCTGGGCTCTGTGAGAGCTGCTGCCACAACCTTTGCTACTTGAGAAAACTTCCCCAGTTTCGTGCTCAGAGAGGAAAAAAAGAAGAAATATTTCCCTTTTGCCTTAATGCCGAGGCATTTGAGGGTAACGGGAGCTGAATCCCCAGCATCCACCCCACAGTGATGGATTTTTGGGTGAGAGCTGCTGGGAGCAATCACTGACTGGAGCAGTCAGATATGGGAGCAGAGCCCCAGTAGTGACTGTGACTAGCAGTGTGAGGGGCACTCTCAGCTTCATCAACTCCTCTCATTTTCCTCTGGACTTCTGGAGTTGTTCTATTGCCTGTGGAGGTGCCAGGGGCTCTCGGTGAATTGTGGCAGCTCAGGCTCGTCCTGGCCCTGGGCAGCAGCTCTGGCCCTGCTGTACTGCAGAGGGGCCCTGGTGCTCGGGGAGCTCTTCTGCCCAAAATGACTTTTTAAGGCCTTTTCTGCTAAGGACGAGCCTAATCCAAGAGCAGGTCCTGGTGGGAATAAGCGATGACTCTTCATGAATAACAACAGGATAATCAGGCCCTAAATGAGACATTTATTCAACCTTTCTCATCTGTCTGCTGTAAATCACCTTCCCTGTGTTGGCATCTCGTGGCCCTGGAGGAAAGGACTGACTAACTACAGCTTTATTCCAGGAGGCAACAGCAGCAGGAAAGAGTCAGGATGCTTTGGAATGATGTTTCAGGCATACAGGGAATGTCTGAGCATATTCAGGCACATCGTTAATAGCCCTGGTTGGTCCATCCCAGCAGTGACCTTCAAACAGGGCCAGTGCAGTGCAAATGCAGACAGGGAGGGAAAGAGGAGCCTCTGAGCACCCCCAAATTCCCTGCTCCAAGTTCCCAGTGTGATCTGCAGTGTCTAAAAGGACAGAAAGGTGCAGATTGCTCACGTTCTTTTCAAACTGAGATGCTCAGATTTTTCAGCACCTCATCCTGTATTAATGAAGAATTTGAAGTTTGGTATTAACACAATCTCCTCCTGACTCCAGAGATCTTCCTGCACTTCCCACAGCTTCCCGTTGGTTCTTTTCAAATGTTCTCTCCCTCTGATAGGGAAGGAATCTTTTTAGGTTAAAATCACAAAGACATAAGACCCCCCTGATCCCCCCCAGCCTTTATCTGGGCCATTTCTCGGTGCTCTGCTCCTCCCCGATGCACAAAAGCCCAACAGGTTTCAGTTTCAGGATCCTTCCACAGAAGCGTGGAAAACTTTCTGGGTGCAGAGGGTGCACTCACCAAACCATGACTGCAAGGGCTTGAAGGGGACAGAGATTCCAAAGAAAAAAATCCCTGTGTTAATTGAGCTTTCCAAGTGGTACCAGCAGCCCTCACAGGAATAAAAATTTCAGGCTGTCCCATAAAGAGCAGAGCAAGAAAGGACAGAGCCAGCAAGCCTGGGGTGACTCTGAGATGAGGGTATGGGTTAATGGAGAGATGGAAAATGCACATCACTTTTACATCAATGCCCAAAATACACTGACAGCTATTTTCTCAAGTGACTAGGAATAGTTTAGGGATTTTTTTTCCCAATCAAATAGCACAAGGAAAAACAGTTTGCAGGGGCTGGTGGGGAATGAGGGGATTATGAGGGAGAATGTTACAGTCCTAAGCAGAACAGGGTACCAAAGCAGAACCCCAGGATGTGTTTGGGCTCTGCTCACTCTGAATCCAGGCACAAACCCCTCTCTGCCATTTCTGTCCCTAAAATCCAAGCTGCTTTTTGTAGATTTGGAAGAGGAGTGTCCGTGTGAGGAAATTAAAGCCTGACAATGCCTTTGGTCCCTTTGAGCTGACAGGAGCTCAGGAGACAATGATAAACAAGTGAAATGAGCCCAGGGAGAAGGGGAGCAGAGGAACTGCTCACCACCTCCAATTTCTGTAGCTCTGCCTTGAAGTAAAATGCAGATTTTGAGAGAAAAAGCTGAAGAACAGAACCAAATGAACCAGAATAAGCAGCAGAAGCAGCTTTTCCCTGCTTCCTTGAGCAGCTCCAAGTGGGTTTTAGATCTTGTGCCATTCTCATTCATCTTTGGCCTCCCTCACGTCACACTGTCAGTTTTGTTGAACTGCTCTGCATGAAAAGTGCTTTTGATGTTTGGCAGGGGACCAGCAGGAGAGAGACATTTCAGCAGCTCTGCCGTGTGGGGATAGAACTGCTGGATCTGACTGATCCATCTGGGAATATCCTCGAGCTCACATCATGCAAACGACTCCTTTCCTGCTGCAGGTCCCTCCTTTCCTCCAGCAGCCAATTCTGAGCTTGTTCTCTTTGCAGAGAGGAGAAGAGAGGACCTGGATCGTGGGAGCTGCTCATCCAGGGCTTTAGGGCTTCCAGGGAAGGGGAGCATTGCTGCTTTCTGAGAGCAGGGAGAAAACACAGGAATTCACCCCTGAGCACTGAGAGTGAGGGAGAAAACACAGGAATTCACCCCTGAGCACTGAGAACAAGAGAGAAAACACAGGAATTCATCCCTGAACACAGAGCAGGGGAGAAAAAGTGCCTTCACTCGTCACCTTCCTGGCTTTGAGTGTTCACCTAACGAGGAAACACTCTGGAACTGTGATTCCCTTGTTCCACTCCCTCTGTCAGACACCTGTCAGACACATCCCTGCTCCCAGGGATGCCCCAGCACAAGAGAATTTTCTGCTCCTCACAGCAATGCTGGAAAAGCTTCCCAGTGGTGTTTTCACTCCCAGGGAGTTCCTGTGCAGGGCTTGGGGCCGTGTTTCTCCTGTTCTTGATCAGCTTTTTCCTCACTGGAACAGCTTTAATGCTCCTTGTCTTACCCAGGGAGCCACGTGAAGGAGCATCCTTGCTCCCATCTCTTTCTTGGGAGAAGCAGAGCAGCAGAAAACACTTCCATATTTTATTTCTAATTCTCTGCAGAGGAATGGGAAGGAAAATGAGACAAAATGAGACTTTTTTACTCCTGAAAAGCTTGGTGGGGCAATGCCCAGCCATGAACTGTCATTAAATGAGAGAACCAGTTCTGCATGAATGAAGCCGAGGTTTTAATGGTATCCATGGGAATGTTGCATTTATTCCCTCTGACATTCAGGCAGGTGGGGCACCAGAGGATCCCTCAGCATTCCCAGGGGCAGCACTGAGCACAGCTCAAATGGTCCCACCCCACCTTCCTCCTGGGAGCTCAGAAAACACAGACAGAACATGGCTGGGACATTTGGGCAGAGGCTGCTTTGCTCCCAGGCTCTCTGGGGAGCAGGAGGGAACCAGGAATTCATTCCACTCTCCTCGGTCATGGATCCCTCCCAGTCTGAGCACAGAGAGGTTTCCTTCTCAGGGGAAGCTCTCACGGAGCAAGTGGCATTAGAGGTTTCCTTCCAACGAGGGGAGCTACAGCCCTGGGCGGGGGGAAATGCTGAGTGGGGGCTTGGAGGGCCTCGAGCTTGGCACCAAATCTTTTCCTTCCTTCTTCCCCCAGTCAGAGAATGTGCTCAGGATTTATTCCCTGCTCCCTTTTTACCAACAGAGCCATTTTTACCAACAGACCATTTCCCAGAGCTTCAATTTCTTGCTGAAGATTTAGATTTTTAATTCTGGTAACGAAGCTTGTCCCAGAGGTCCAGAAATTCCTAATTAACTTTAGGATTATACATCAAACAGTGCTCCCAGCTCTGTGCTGGCAGAGAGGCTTTGGGGCAGAAGTTCTGGGATGTCACTCCTGGCAGTGCTTTGAGGCCTGGGCTTGTGGAGATGCCACAAGCTCCAAACTGCCCTTTTAAAGTAAACACCCCTCAGTTCCAGGCCCCAATTTCATCTCCCAGCTGAACTTGTTTGAGGAAAGAAATGATATTTTTAGGTTTATTAAGCTGGATTTTCTGCCAGAGGCACTGTGAGGCTGGATTGCACGCAAATGGAAATGAGTTCTTATCTGGCCCCACACACTCCTGCCAGAGCTCTGGAGGAGACCTGCTTTGAGGAAAATGTGCCTTCATGGGCAAAATCAGGCAGGAAAACGTCACTTCTCCCCACTGGATGGGAGAGCCTGAAGTGCCTTTGCTCGCAGAGCAGCAGCTTCGGGCCGCGGCTGCGTCCCTGCGGCTGGCACAGAGGAGCCACTCCCACACCTCCCTCCATGCCCTCAGCTCCAGCAGGTGAACGTGGCAGGAACACAGAAAATGAAAACACAGGACCAGCATAAATCTGATGTTCCCCTGCGACTGAGACAGATCAGAATCCAAATCACACCAAACCCGTTCTCCATAAGGGGAGCTGGGAGAACATTTAACATCCTCGCCATGGCTGCTGTTAGATACAGAAGACACCAACCTGAATTAGTGTGAAAATAACATTTCTGTGGCTTTTAAATACAGATTGCACAATCTCCTCACCCAGGCTCGGTGAATCATCGGGCCATGCTGTCACCTGTGGAAGTGCAGCAGATGGAGCAGCAGCCACCAGTGATCCCCCAGGAACCTCCCCAGGGCTGGGATGAGAACTGGAACGGGACACAGCTCCTGGAGAGGCTCTGCAGCACCCCTGGGCCACAGAACCTGTGCTGGGTGAGTGCATTTCATGTGAAATGAAGCAATGGGATCATCCATAAAGGTGTCAAAGCAAACCCCTCCAGCTACTCTCGTCTGGTGAACATGAAATCTTTATGCATTGCAGTGCAATCCTTAATCACTCGATTGCATCCCATGTGATGGACGATCTGTCTCCAGCACTGGCCAGGGGGAGCTCTGTGGGATAAATCCGGTGCCCAGTGAAAGGAATGAGAGGATTGTCCTTACAAACAAGCTCTGGGCCTGCTGGTAGATGGAATTAGCACTGAGAGATAAAAGGAAACAATGGGAAGGATCCCACTGACTGATGAATGGAAAGAGATTTGTCTCTACAAACAAACTGTAGGTCTACTGATAAATGAAATTGGATATTGAGAAACAAAAGAAACAACGGGAAAATTATAAAATTCAATAAGAACTAAAAACACAGGGGGGTTACACATTAGAAGGTAACCTCAGGTATCAGGTGTTCAGGGAGTCTGTACCTCTGGAGTGCCTCAGCCAATGGGGAAAGAGAGAGGGAAATGAGGCTGGGAAATTGGGATAAAAAGGAGGCTGCGACCTCCAAAAATGTGAGAGACCCCAGGGGAATGCCCCATGGGCTCTCCCTTTATTGGAATAAAGTAACGGGACTCCTCTGTCTCCTTT
>VZTH01004697.1:83436-99946 GCA_013397815.1 Aleadryas rufinucha | reverse complement strand
CCCTTGGTCTGAGCCACTAATGGGGATTTATCCATCAGAAAGTGCCCTGAAACTGCTCCACTTTCCATGAAGCTCCCCCTGGCAGCTCAGTCACTGCAGATTAAAGCTGGGAGTGAATTTCTGACTCAGAGGTAAAAGACACAATGTCATCCTTGAAGATGGAAATTCTTTCTAGGATTTCTTCCTCCTTTTGAAAGTTATTTGCCCAAAAGAAGAGGGCTGAGGTTGTAACTGGAGCACATGACAGAAACAAATGGCGTGGTTGTGTTCCTTTAATCAGGTAACTTAATCTGTCAGGATTTTAATTTTGCAATATCAAATACCCTGGTGAATCCCCCCTGAAACTGTGAGAGTGCCGAGACTGTCAATGTGAAATTCTTGGAGGGAAGGTAGAAATGATTGGATGAGATTATTCAAATCATGAAAGGAGCTGCAAAAGTGGAAGAGGGAAGTGGCATCAAGTACCATTTTCTGTTGTGAATCAGTTCTTGGTGCACTGAGCTGTGACAGAGCTGATGCTCTGGGTGTCTCTGAATGCCAGACCCCACTGAAAGAGCCTGGAGTGCCAGGACGAGGGGGAATGGATTCCCACAGCCAGAGGCAGGGTTAGATGGGATATTGGGAAGAATTCTTCCCTGTGGGGGTGGGGAGGCCCTGGCACAGGGTGCCCAGAGAAGCTGTGGCTGCCCCTGGATCCCTGGCAGTGTCCCAGGCCAGGCTGGGTGGGGCTTGGAGCAACCTGGGATAGTGGAAGGTGTCCTTTCCCTTCTCCTGTGCTCCCCATTCCTCTCATCATTTTTGCCTTTTCTTCTGAAACAACAAATCTGCCACAGTGAGATAAAATCTCATTCTGTTTTTACCATGGAGTGCAGTTTAGCCTCTTCCCAACTCTGTTATCCCAGAGGTGCCTCCACCATGGCTGGGCTGTCTTGGAGCAGCAGGACAAAGACCAGTGGGATAAAAGGACCAGTTTAACTCATAACATGAATTGTGTGCCCTTTGCGGGGCTACCCAAAGCCAATCCCCGTGTCCAGAGCAGGTTCCTGGGTTTTATTCCCCCAGTTCAGTTTTTTTGGTCTGAAGTTGGCCAAGATTTGGGCTTGAACAATTTTTTATTTCCTAAAAAGAAGCCACTGGCAGGATTTTGTTTTGCTGTCACCTCATGGCCTCACAGATTTGCACTGGGTCATGTGAATGGTGCTGGCACCAGAAGTGAGACTTGGAGTCAGGGTGGAAAATACATTCATTGCCCAATCTGAATGTCAGCAACACAACTGAAGTTTCTGATGCCAGCAGTGATCTCAAAAGTGTTAATGAGGCCTGAGTTTGGAGAAAATGTTCTCAAAGTTCCGATAAACGGCAGCTTCTCTTGGGCTTTTTTGGGAATCACCGAGCTTTGGGAGTGCAGGGTCTGGTTGAACACTGCAGATAAAACAAAGGGCAAACCAAGGCCTGCAAATAAATACAAGGAAAAGTTAAAAATGGGTGTAAAATGTATAAATGTCAGGCAATGCACATGATTCAAGTCAAGTGTTTTACGCAGCTTTATTTTTATTACCTTAAAATAGAGGTAATAAAAGGAGGAGGCTCTGCTGAATGCCCCCGAGGGAAGAGAGCGTGGAGGGAATGAAAAGGAACAGAAGACTTGGTGTGGCTGGGAATTTCAGACATGATGTTGCTGTAGTAGCAGGCACGGAGAGAGAACCAACACAGATTTGGACCAGGAAGAAAGGTGAAGAAGAAGTGTCTTTATTTAATTAATTCAACTAGTCTTATACATTAGTATTCTAGCATGGCAAAAGGTCATTGGACCTTAAGCCGTCCACCTCCTGAAGTGATTGGGCAGTTCTCCCAACACCCATTCCAAAATATTTCTCTAGTCGGTATCACAACAATTCTACAAACAATCTGCAGGTGCAAAATAGCAAAGTTACTTTATAAAACCCATAGCATTGTTTCTAATAGTTCTCGTGGCAAAGGCAGAGCTCTCATGATTGCTGCAGCCTCACAAGATGCTGCAGAAAGCTGGAAAGTTTCTCTGCTAAAGCTTTTTAGCATCCACAGATATTCCACATGGGAATGAAAGCCAGCCTGTGATCAGAGGGATGAGGAGGACAGGGAGGCAGGGACTGGCAGGTGGGAGGGCAGCTGGGCACTGGGGAGGACAGGATGGGGACAGGGTGGGGGCTGTGGGCAGAGGGAGCTCGGCCAGCCCGGGGCCAGCTTGGAGCAGCTGCTCGCCAGGGAGCGCCTGGGGCTGCTGCTGGGCACGGTGACCACACAGCAACAAAAGCTTTTGTTCACATTGTGGCCACGGCTCCTCCTCGCCCTCCTTCCTGTCCCTGGGTCTGCCTCTGCCTCCTCTGGGGGTGCCCAGAGGCTCCTGGTGACACAGGGACAACGTGACACGGTGGGACTTCCGTGCTTTCAGTTTGGGCTTGCTTTTGGCAAGTGCTTCAAGGTTCTGACAGAACAGCCACAAGAACTGACTGAAATCATAAGTTACTTAGTAAATATGTGTAAAAGCCCAAAGGAATAACTGCCTTTGGAAAGGGGTGCTGTGGATATGGGGGATCAAGGTCCCACAGCTCCCGCTGCATCAGGAATGTCTATCAGAGAATTGGTGAAATTAGAAAATCAAATTAGAAATTCTAATGAAAAAAAATAATCTTCAGACTTTATTCTGATGTTTTACTTTGCCACCAGCTAAGTACTGATGAGAATTTTTGAGTTGTGTCCATTTAGCTTTGCTTCTTATGAAATAAAAATCCTCCTTGTTTGTAGTTAATCTCCACTTTAACTCCTGCTGCCATTCCCCACGTCTCAGGAATAAATACCAGGAGTGAAATCCTGACCTGGGGAGCTGAACACAAGGGGTTTGTTCATTCTGAGTTAAATGTTCTGTTATTTAAATGAGCAGAAAGATAACTGCAGTTCTTCAGCACCTGGAAACCAAATCAGCCAAATCCTGATTCCAAAATTGGGTCAAGTCACCATGCATAGGTACAGGACTGTGTTGACATGGAAAATGTGTGACAGGAATTGATTGGTTTATATCCAGTGGAACATGATGGGGTTTCATGTCAATAAAAGCATTGAAAATTTATATCTGAAAAGGTTTCCTTAGCAAATGAAGAAAATCAGTTTCTTTATCATGGTCTGTAATACAAAATCCAGTGCAGTCTATGTAGAATGTGGCTCAGGTTGGACATCAGCAGGAATTTCCCCATGGAAAGGGTGCTCAGGCCTTGGCAGGGGCTGCCCAGGGAGGTTTGGAGTGCCCATCCCTGGAGGTGTCACCTGGAGGTGGCACTCAGAGCTCTGGGCTGGGGACAAGGTGGGACTCCATGGTCCTGGAGGGCTTTTCCAGCTCAGTGATCCCGGAATTCTGAGGCAGCGGAGGTGCCCCATCCTTGGACACTCCCGGCACTGCAGCACAGTGACAAGGCTCACTCTGCTGTGACAGGAGCCAGTTTCAGGCTGGTGGGTTTGAGGTCAGGCCAGGTCTCGCAGGCCGGTGTGGGGGAAGTTCTGCAGCCGCCGCTCGCTGTCCGCCCCGAGAGCTCCTCGCTCATTACATAACAGAGGCGGCACTTGTGCTCCCTCGGCTGCCATTCCCAGCACGTCACTGAAACCACAGCCTTGTTTTGACGGGAGCTGTTCCTGCATCCCTCGAGAACCTCTCAGCAGCTCTGCCGAGGAGGGGGCAGCCACGGAGTTCTCAGAAGGAAACGGCAAAGCTCGGACAGAACCAAACTGTGCCGGGATTTCCAAACTGGAAGTTTGGGAATGGGGGGGCTGAGTCCCGCGGGGGCAGTGCCCGGCTGAGGGGGGATCCCACATAAACAAATTCACGCTGGGATTGCAGCATCACCTCCCTCCAGGCAGCAACTCATGGATTATCCAGGTGGAATTCCTTCCTGGAACGGGTGCTCAGGCACTGAGGGGCTGCCCAGGAAGGGCTGGATCTCCATCCCTGGAGGTGTCCAAGGAATTCCTGGACGTGGCACTCAGTGCTCTGGGCTGGGGACAAGGTTGGAGTCGATGGTCTGGGAGGGCTTTCCCAGCCTCCAGGAACTCCTGGGGTTGCTGACTCCTGTTACACTGCCAAGCCACCACATCCTTGGGCTGTTTCTCTCTGAGAACATCCTGGAGTTACCTGGGAAATGCTGGGCTCTGCTTCCTCTTTCCCTCTGTGGTTTCACCACGGTTTTTACATCTACAACAGGTTTGTAAAACAACAAAAAAACGCTACCGAAACTCAGAGTGAGGGAGTTTCTTTTCAGTGAAATTGTGAGTGAAGGTGGAATTTTCTTTTTTACCAAATGCTTCATTACCCCAGAAAGTCCTCAGGAAAGAGATCCAAACATTTGGGATGAATTTTTGATCAAAACTAATCCAGGCTGGAACCACAGGCAAAATGGACTTGCACTGGGTTTTGTTAGTAATTTTAAATCCCTAAAAATAAGATTCTCCAAAAATAGATTTTGAAATTTTACTTTAAATGTTTTCACTTTTCTTTCCTTCTGTTTCCTTCTTTGTTATTCTGATTTTCTTTATTTCTTCTCTCTGCCTGCCTCCCCAAATCTATCAAGACAACTTAGGGTGCCTGATGTTTTCCCAGTCATTATGATGAGACTTTAAACTGTTTCCAAAGAAATCCAAAATCCTCCCTATCTCTGCATGGCCATTTCAGCTGCCCAAACCTGAACTGATTTGAACAAATTTCAGCACTTTCCCCTTCCACTTCCCTTTCTGAAGGGCAGTGCTCTCCTGGGTATTTGTGCATCCACACTGCTGGGATTTATTGATAATTACTGGAAACCTGCAAAGAGCCTGAGCACCACCTGGGATTTTCAATTAATTAATGGGATAGTGCTGTTTTATTCCCCATGTGCTCCAGTGGGATCCTAGGGAGATTCCAGCTCAGCTTCTCAGCCAAGGGCAGCAGTGGCACCACCTGGAATGGCTTTGGTTGGGATTGGGATCGGGATAAAGAGCACTCAGGGTCACTTCAGTTGTTCCTTGGACACCTCCAGGGATGGGGACTCCACCACCTCCCCAAGGTTAAACAAAGGGGATTTTTTTTTCTTTGCTTTAGTTTCGACCAGGATTCCCCTTCCAACTGAAAATCTCAGTTCATTTAAGAGAAGTGGCCTGAGATTTTCCTTCCCAAACGCAGACACGCTGCAGTGGCTGGTGAGGAATGTTAATGAAGCTGCTCTGCACTCCGAGGGGTGTCGGGGGTTTCTATAAAACCAGAAGTGGAGGTGAGGAGTCTCGTGGTTTGTGTTTGTAGTGACAACAGGGGCTACACAGAACTCACACAGAGCTTTCTGCACTGGTTTCACACCATGGAATTGTGGTTATGTTTTTCCAACATTTCTTCCTTGCCAGGAATTCTGATTGTGATTTCCCAACCCAGGTGCCTCTGGCTCAGCTCTGAGGTGAGCAGCAGTGCAGTGTGAGGTAATGGGACCTTCATTCCCTTGACAAAAATCAAAGCCATTTAGTAAATTTTGTGGTTTTCTTCATCCCCATCTTTCCTTTTCTTTTGGTTTATGACACATAAATAAATCTGCAGTGCAAGCGAGCAAAGTTCTCTCTCCCCTGCTCAGCCACAGGTGTTCTAAAGAGACATTTGTGCATCAGATATTAATTACAGTGTTTGTGAGGTTCATTTCTCCTCCATGAACAGTCACCTGTAAGGGCAGTGCAGATGCAGCCCCTGTAATTAAATGGTAATTACAGAATTGTCCCGGTGGAACCCGGGGCTGCTCAGGATTTGGCTCTTCCCAAATCCTGGCTGTGCCTTTGTGAACAAAGGTGTGGAGCCACCTCCCAGCAGGGAACAAACTTTGCCCTCAGTTATTCACAACCCTGCAGATCACACCCCGGGGCTGTGGAGCTTCCAGCTGGCCCTGGAGCAGTGCTGGATCCTTGGAGCAGTTCCAGGTCCCTGGAGCAGTGCTGGATCCATGGATCAGTGCTGGAACCCTGGAGCAGTTCCAGGTCCATGGATCAGTGCTGGATCCATGGAGCAGTGCTGGATCCATGGAGCAGTGCTGGAGCCCTGGAGCAGTGCTGGATCCATGGAGCAGTGCTGGAACCCTGGAGCAGTTCCAGGTCTCTGGAGCAGTTCCAGGTCTCTGGAGCAGTGCCAGGCTCTCCATGCTGACCACTGCCTGCCCTTTCAGGAATTCCCTGCAGATCCAGGTGGAAGTGCCCTTCCATGGGGATGCTCAGAACACTTGAGCAGAGTGCTCATTAAATGCAGCTGGTTGAGGAAAAAATTCTCCTCCCCAGTGTGTTCCATCCCCTCTCTGTGCACCCGTAACTGGTTTATATTGGGCTGCACTCTGGTGAAAGTGGTTTTCTGCTGAACTCTCCAAACTTGATCCCACAACCGATGTCAACCAGGAGTAAAGTTTATTTGCTCGGGGCAAACAATTCCTTTGACAAAGGGATTTATTGTTGCAAGTGCCAGCTTAAAGCTCTCTCAAGCGACTCCTAATCTCAGGCATTAATTAGAGGTGCAGGAAATGGAAGCAGGGCGTTTAGAGCTGATATTATTGTTCTTACAGGTACAAACAAGCGTTGCACAAGAGTATCAATGTTTAACTGCTGAGCTCGTCACGGGTGTGTTTGTGCAGAGGTTCTGCAATGCGGGGCTTTTCCTGCTGCTTCTCCCCTGCCTTAGAAATCCCAGCACTGACTGGGAGCTAGCACAGCTTTCCCTCAGGGAGTCAGAGGAATTCTGAGCGTGGCAGTCACGGTCCAAGCACAGCCTCTGTCAGGAGCCCAGGGGAAGCAGAGGCAGGTGTTGCACTTCCAGAGGAGTCCCTGCAGCCACCGTGGGAAGGAAGTCGTGTCCCTTGTGGTGGGAGCCGCCCTTGATTGACTCCCTGGTGCTGGGGAAGCTTTGGTGGAGATCAGAGGAAGTCCCCAGGTCCTGGGTTATGTCAGGTCCTCCTGTGGCCCTCGCTGAGCTCTGCACACAGGGGCTGGGGCTTGGTCCAGCACTGCCAGGCGCGCTCTGNGTAACTGGTTTATATTGGGCTGCACTCTGGTGAAAGTGGTTTTCTGCTGAACTCTCCAAACTTGATCCCACAACCGATGTCAACCAGGAGTAAAGTTTATTTGCTCGGGGCAAACAATTCCTTTGACAAAGGGATTTATTGTTGCAAGTGCCAGCTTAAAGCTCTCTCAAGCGACTCCTAATCTCAGGCATTAATTAGAGGTGCAGGAAATGGAAGCAGGGCGTTTAGAGCTGATATTATTGTTCTTACAGGTACAAACAAGCGTTGCACAAGAGTATCAATGTTTAACTGCTGAGCTCGTCACGGGTGTGTTTGTGCAGAGGTTCTGCAATGCGGGGCTTTTCCTGCTGCTTCTCCCCTGCCTTAGAAATCCCAGCACTGACTGGGAGCTAGCACAGCTTTCCCTCAGGGAGTCAGAGGAATTCTGAGCGTGGCAGTCACGGTCCAAGCACAGCCTCTGTCAGGAGCCCAGGGGAAGCAGAGGCAGGTGTTGCACTTCCAGAGGAGTCCCTGCAGCCACCGTGGGAAGGAAGTCGTGTCCCTTGTGGTGGGAGCCGCCCTTGATTGACTCCCTGGTGCTGGGGGAAGCTTTGGTGGAGATCAGAGGAAGTCCCCAGGTCCTGGGTTATGTCAGGGCCTCCTGTGGCCCTCGCTGAGCTCTGCACACAGGGGCTGGGGTTTGTTCCAGCACTCCCAGGAGCGTCCTGGGGATTGCACCTGCAGAAATAAGCAGGAAAAGCCAATTAAAATAGAAAGAGAAAAGTGGAGTGATGGATTTTGGGCTAAAATAGCTTATAAATAAATGGAATTTGGGGCCAATGAATCTTTGTGCTCTGCAGCTCTGCCCTGGGGGGTTGGAGAGTGAGTTTCATTCATTTTCCAGCTAGAAAGAGTGAGAATTGCCCCCCCAAATCCCTTCAGAGCAGAGTTAGGAAGTGACAGAGGAGAGTCCACACCCACTGTGTGAGAGCTGCAGGGCTGATTTATTTACTGACCAGGAAAACATCCTCTTCTCCCTGAAATCTGGGAGTTCCTGGTTTCATCCCTTCATATCCTGCCCATCATGAGAGCAGAACTCAGCAGAGACCTCCTCAGCTGGCACAGGATCAAATGAGCTCCCAGATGTGCAAAAAGCAGTGATTTTTACCTGAATTGTGTTTCCATAGCCCTGTGTACAGGATCATCCCCAAAAAAAAGCATCATGTTCAATTTTTTGGCAAAAAACCTCCCCAAAGTACAGATCTATGAGCATTTTAAATGTGAAACACATCCTTTACTTGGTTTTTTTTCTGTATTTCCTCAGGCAAATCACAAAATTCCTGCTCAGCTCCAGGAATTTACTGGCATGGGTCAATTATTCCACCTGGGTGATGGGCACTTTTTCTCTGGGGCTGTTCAAGTGTTTAATCAGGGTGATGTCAGAGCACAGGGAGGAGCAAGGGAGCACAATTCCCAAAATGAGCAACTCCAGGCACATCCTCATCCTCCCTGGCCTGAGCAGGAACAGATGTGCTCACTCCAGGCAGTTTCATCATTCTCTTGGGAAAGTCCTTGCTGGAAGTTCCCTCATGCAAAGCTTTCTCCTCACCCTGAATGATTGGCAGTTCTTTAGCCTGGTGCCAGTGAGCTGCAGGAACAGGGACATGCTCCTGGAGCAGCCCTGGGACAGCCCAGGACAGGGACCGTGGAGATTGTCACAATTCCTGAGGTACTGGCACCCAAATCTGCCCCATCCCAGCCAGAAATGTGTGGTAGCAAGAAATTGAGTGGGAATTTGCCATTCCACAACTCCTCTCCTCTGCTGTGGAAACCCTCCCACGTCAGAGCTCCTGAATTTTAATTTTAAGGGGTTGTAACAGCATTGTCCCATTTGTTACAACCTGACTTCAGCAAAGGAGTTACAGGAGTGAATGTGAGGCCACAGAGCAACCCCTGGAGCAATTCCAAAATTTCCTGTGGCTTTCAGAAGCTCAGGGATGCTTCAGTGGTTCACTGGTGAAAAGTTTTTGCTTTCCAAATAGGTCTTGTATGAGCTCATTCCCTCACAGTCATGGGAGGTGTCAGAGCTCTTATTACATAATTTAAAGTTTCTTTTCCCCACCTTGAGGAACTTGGAATTTTCTGACAGATAGAAAATGATGTAATAAGATGCCTGGATCCTGCCTGGGTACTGAATCTTCCTGTGAACTCCTGGAATCCCTAATCCTGGTATCCCCATTCCCAGTTTGGCTCTCCAGGCTTTAGCATGAAATAAATATTTATACATTAATAATCAATAGCAAATAGAAAGTTGTCTTGACTTCCCTTTTCTTCCAAGTATACCCCTGAGTGCTTTAATTGTAGAATCATGGAAGATCCTGAGTTGGAAGGGACCCTCAAGGATCATCAGTCCAACTCCTGGACACCCCAACAACCTCACCCTGTTCCTGAGAGCACTGTCCAAACTCTCCTTGGACTTAGAATGGCCTGGCTTGGCTTTCTCTGAAAATGCCTTTTATAGGAGCTGTAAGGCAAAGAAAATGCTGCTTGAATTTCAGTCAATGGAATGAATTTACTGGGCTTTTCCCTTGACTTTCAGTTTGCAATGTTATTTCCCCACCCCCAGCACTGTATCCTGGCCCAGCACCGCTAATGGTGGAATTCAGAATTACAACATCCCACGAGAAATGAGTGGAGCTCCAGTGAGGAGCTCCTCCAGCTGGGTGCTGTCAGAGTGATCTCAGGGTCAGGTTTAGCTCAGTGTGACTAATCTCAGTGTCAGGTCTATCTCAGTGTGACTAATCTCACAGTGTCAGGTCTATCTCAGTGTCAGACTAATCTCAGTGTCAGGTTTATCTCAGTGTCAGGTTTATGATGGGACCAGGCTGGCTGCAGAGGGAGCAGTGATCTGTGCTTTGGAACAGCACTGACCCATCTCCCTGTGCGCTCCCTGGGAAGCACCTCCTGTGTTCCTGTGCCAGAGAGGATTGGTAACTCTAATCCTGCAATAAATCTATCAGAAACACCAATTCCTTTTGGATCCCTGCCCCACATTCTCTGAGCACTGATAAAGATGTGCAAAAGTATCTCATGGATTTAAGTGCCCAAATCCCATTGGCTCTATAGAGTCATTTCCTGCAGGAAATGAGATTTGGTTCTTAAACCCCTGTGGAAAAGTCACACCTCGCTTTGCCTTTCTTTAAAAACCCTTGTGCAAGACACTTCTGGCTCCTTCCTCCCATTCTTTTTACCCCTCTGATGATGTCTCCAGGCCCAGGAGTTTGTGTAGAGACACCCAAAGCATTGGGAGCTACAAGCTGTGGATGTGCTGGGGGAGAAGGGAGCAGGACCAAGAGATGAAATCCCCTTTTCCCCTCTCTCAGGGGGCACCAGCTGCTGCTCTGTGTCTGCACCGATTCCAGTTCCCCACCCTGCCCTGATCAGCAGCTCTAATCTGAACTTGGAGAACTGCAACAGCCTGATCTTGATTAGCTCAGGCCTCAGTGATCCTGCTGCCCATCCTCCTGTCCTCTCCACCCAAGGTGGGGGAAATTCCCAACATCCCCATCCTGGCCAGCTGCTCCAGTGGTACCAAAATCAAATTAACCACTGGGCTATAAAGCTTTGTGGTAGGAGTTGGATATATTTTTCCCGTGTTGTTTTCTCTCAGGGCTGGATCTTGGTTCAGTGATTCCATGGAGTGGCTTAACAGGAATTTTTTAGGAAAATTCATTGCTGCACTAATATTACACAGCATTTCCTGATGAATTCACACAAGTGACTGAATTATAGATTAAGAAGTATAGAATAATATATAGAATGACAGACAAAGAACAGTGTTCCCTTCTCAGTGCTACTGCAGTAAAAATAATAGGAATAAAACTTGATCTTTGGCATAAATCTGCCATTGGACATCCATGCAAAACCAGCCAGGTGCTGAAGGGAATTCCACATAAAGGAATCATACAGATGATACACTTCTTATAATTATTCCTTTTTCTTAAGTTACACAGGGTTTTTTCCCTGGATTGGGGTGATTTCTTTGTCATTCCTCAAAGCAAAATCCCTAAGAAAGGAAACCTGTTTTCAAATGGGCACTTTCTGCCCAAAAGGAGTTTTTCCTTGGCATTAGATTAAAACATGGACATGGTTTGTACATTCTCTGTCAGTGTCATAGGGGAAGCAGAATAAGAAGATGGGGAGAAACTGCTCCCCTCCAAATTTCCCCTTCAGAATCTATGAGCTCATTGTGGAAAACCAGGCTGTCATTGTAAGAGCTTTTCACAATCTCTGTGTTTTAATACTTAAAAATTCCTCTGATGGATCACAGCAAACCATCCCATCATGGAAGTTCCATCCAGAGGTGTCTGTGCTCCAGGACTGCCTTTTGGGATTCTTGGCATAAAGCACCAAGTCGCTCCACGTGTCCCGGGACAAGAGCCGAGCCAAGGGAATTAGGGAGGCTTGATGCAAACACACTCTGAAAATGTGCATTTATTTGTATTAATTCTTAGGTTTATTTATTTGTATTAATCAGTAACTGTTCATGTTTGAGAAGTGAGCAGGCACTTGAAGATCTTTGTTAAGCTCTGCATTAATCACTGTGACCAAGGAGAAGTGCCTCCATGGCAGCAGAGAAGAAGCTGAGGAGAAGGGGCAGGAAATGTGCACATCAAGTCACTCCTGCCCTTATTTGTGTCTCAGTGCCCGAACCCAGCTCCCACATTTCCTGTCACTGCTGGCTTGCTGTTGTGTGTTATCCCAAAGGGGATTCTGGATACTGCAAATTCTCTTAAATGGGAACAAATCTGTGCCCAGCCTCGGCTCAGCCTGGGCTCTTTCTCCCTTGTGCCAGGGCTGCATTTCCAGCAGGAGGGGAGGGGAGGGGGGGTCACTGCTCCCTGAGCTTCCTCCTGCTCCTCATCCCGAGGAGTCCCTGCAAGGACAAGCAGCTGAATGGAAATTGGTGTCCAGCACAGCCTCCTTTGAGCTGCCTTCAAAGGCAATCAGGGACCGGGATCAGGAGGGGACACTTTTGTCACCTGCAATGGTTTGGATCCCTCTGGAAGTGCCTGGAGCTCCAGCATCTCTGCTCTATCACTGATACTGATGCCTGAGGAGGCTACCTGGAAACAGAGACTGGACAGGAGTAAGGGAATAAAGGTGATATTTATTTGAAGGGCCTTCAAAGGTGCACCCTGGGGAGCCCAGAGGCTGCTGCCAAAATGGACCCCGAGATGGTCAATTCACGAATTCTTCACACTTTTATAGGTTTGGTCCATTTGCATATCAGCATAAATTCGCCAATTAAAACTTTAGCTACTGATGTGAGTTCTCTGAGCTCAGCCTCCCTTCTCCAAGGTGTTGGTTTACACATTTTGGATCATGGTGTCCTTGGACAGCAAACCCAGAGAGACTTTGTTATGTCCACCTTAGCATGAGAGAGCAGCAGCAGCAGCAGGCTGGGAGACACTTCAGGGGTTTACAGTAGGCAATGCAGAATAGAAAAGCTAAACCTCCAGGCATCAGTACAGATGTCAGGTGAGCAGTTCAGCGGCTGCCGGTCAGTTCTGTGTCAGGAATGGATCAGGAACCCCCTCGGAGCCAGATTCAGCCTCTGGGATGTGAAGGGAACAGCTTTTCCCTGCCAGAGGGGGAAAAGAGCAGCTCCCAGAGCCGCCCTCCCTGCAGCCCTGGTGCTCCGCCCGTGGCCGGCTCTGCCGGCAGCTCTGGCACAGGGAATTCCCGTGTTTGAGGAGCAGGTTGGGCACTCTGGGATCGGCAGGGAGTCACCAGGGCCACCTGGGAATGTAGGGCCTGGGGTTGTGTCCTGTGGGGTGGGAAGGAGTCACAGCTCAGCTGCCAAAGGTGAGTGACATCCCACTGAAGCCACATTTCTTGCCTGCCCCCAGCCTGGAGGGACAGGACACAGGGAATGGCTCCACACTGCCAGAGGGCAGGGATGGATGGGATATTGGGAAGGAATTGTTCCCTGGGAGGGTGGGGAGGCCCTGGCACAGGGTGCCCAAAGAAGCTGTGGCTGCCCCTGGATCCCTGGCAGTGTCCAAGGCCAGGCTGGACGGGGCTTGGAGCAGCCTGGGACAGTGGAAGGTGTCCCTGACATGGCAGGGGGGGGATGAGATGATTTTTAAGGTCCCTTCCAACCCAACCCATTCTGGGATTCTCCAGCAGAAGGAACAGGCACCATCATTCTATTGCTGGATTCTGGTGCTGTAATTCCTGCACTGTGGGGATCCTGCCCCTGGAAAGCACCTGGAATTGAGCTGTGTCTCTCCATTAATTCCTAAAGAGTGTCAGGTTGAGTTTCAAACCTCTTTTTTTTTTTTTTTTTGCTTTTATAAGCAGTGTGTTTTGGTTTGCCTGGCAAATAAGGAGAATTGAATTCAATTATTTCACAAATAATAAAACAAACCCACAGAAAGTCTTTCCTCATTTTCGAAGCCCATGTGGAGCACGGGGCTCTTCTTATGCCTGAGGTCTAAAAGGAACATCAAGATCAGATTATATTTAAAATCTGCAGCATAATAATGTGCAAATATTAGAGTTTATCTCTAAGACACAACTAACTGTTAATTTTTTGGTTGACTTAAGCCTTAATTAAGAGAACAAACACAACTCAAAGTCAGCAATTAAAAATTAATATTCTCTTTCCTTCTGATTGATGTGGGAGCTGGGATTGGAGGTCATGGAATTATCTCTCTCATCCTGACCAGGTAGAAAGAATTTTAGTTCATTGAACTTTCTCTTTCGGGCTTCATTCTGTATTTCCCATCAGACACTTTTGGAAGTTTATTTGGTCTCTCTTCACTCTTCCTCTGTGATGAAGAGACAGAAGAGAGAGAGGGAAAACCAGCGAGGAAAGGAAATGACTGGCAAACCATTAAAGGTCATTAAACAACCTCCTAATTTCATTTCCTCCTTGAAGTTTACCTGGGACTCCCAAATATTTTTTTTGGGCCGTAGCTGTGGCCCAATGTAAAATAGGAACTGGGGCCATGTGTTGCAATCCCGTGGCTATTGAGTAGCGAGGAGCACCTCCCCTCACGTTGGGAGCATTTATAAGGCACCCCTTTCCTCTGCAGACTTGGGGACTCAGAACTTGGCTTCCTTCACATCACAGAGCCAACCCTCAGCTGCAGCTCCAGCCAGAGGCCTCCCAGGAAACGGTGAGAACTCATTCCTTCTTTACTCAGCTGTCAGATAAAACTAATGAAAGTTCAGAATGATTTATTTGAGAGTGGATTTAAATAGTTTGTGGGACGTTTTCCTCAGGGCAGTATTTATGTGCTCATAAAGCTTGGCACATGATGTACCCATGTCCATACTCCTGGAGCTGTTACCTGGCAGTGTCACCAGGCAGTGCCAATCCTTTTATTGGACCATTATTGGTGTTTCTGGGCTGGGAGTGTTGCCAAACTCCCTTTTATGGCCATTCTGTTCCCTTGGCCTGGCCCTGCCTGGGGCTGGGACCGGCCCAGATGAGGTCCAGAGGTCCTTCCCGACAGGAATCACTTGGAGATTCTCAGTGAAGGAATGTGGGCTCAGTCCCAGCCCTCGAGCTCCAGAGCAGCAGGGACACAGAGGGGACACCAAGGGAGACTCTGTCCCTGTGCCCCTGTGCTCAGGTGAGACCCCACCTGCAGAGCCTCCTGCCCTGGGGTCTCCAGCATCAGCAGGACCTGGAGCTGCTGGAGAGAGTCCAGAGGAGACCATGGAGCTGCTCCAGGGCTGGAGCCCCTCTGGAGCCAGGCTGGGAGAGCTGGGGATGTTCACCTGGAGAGGAGAAGGATCCAGGGAGAGCTCAGAGGCCCTTGCAGGGTCTAAAGAGGCTCCAGGCGAGCTGGAGAGGGACTGGGGACAAGGCATGGAGGGACAGGACACAGGGAATGGCTTCCCAGTGCCAGAGGGCAGGGATGGATGGGATACTGGGAAGGAATCGTTCCCTGGGAGGGTGGAGAGGCGCTGGCACAGGGTGCCCAGAGAAGCTGTGGCTGCCCCTGGATCCCTGGCAGTGCCCAAGGCCAGGCTGGATGGGGCTTGGAGCAGCCTGGGACAGTGGAAGGTGTCCCTGCCCATGGCAGGAGTGGCACTGGATGGACTTTAAGGTCCTTCCAACCCAAACTGTTCCATGATTCCCTGATTCCCTGAACATATGGAGCTGGAACATTGTCATCTCTGAAGTGCTCAGGCACTCACTGGTGTTGTTCAGAAACGGAATTTATTTCTGATTAATTTTTCAATAAAATGTGGAGATGGGGGAGGGGGTGCTCTGCCACATCTAAAATGTGAATCATTTCCATGCAAACTGTGAAGAGTTTTCATCAAAACCCTGAGCCATGAAGCTTCTCCCTCAAACCAAGAGAAACTTTTCTGTTTTGGAGGTTTTAATTGTGATGAATGGAAGAGAAGGCACAAGTCCCACGCCTCTCCCCAGGTCTGAGCTGTGTTTTGATGTTTTGATGTTCAGTTTCAGGTTTATGAAGTGTGGTGATGAATTTCATGTTTCTGTGACAGAAACCAGCAACTTTCAGAAAGTTGCCAAATGAATCTTTCTGTTGGAAATTCCAGCTAGTATTGCCTGAAATCTAAAACTGTAATGAAGCAGAGCACTGCTAATAGGATATTATAGATTTTAGAGCTCTTTTCCAACCTAAACTATTCTGTATTTTCTGTCCAATAATCACTGGCTTTTCCCTGAGCCTCGTGCTCCTCTCTGAGCACAACAGGAGCTGCTGCCTCTCCTGGACACTCTCCAGACACTTTATGATAGCTCCTGGTCCCATTAAGAGCTGGGTACAAATCCAAAGGGCACTGAATGATTTGTGACCAGGATTTAGGATGCTCAGAACAGCAGCAGTTGTTAGGAACAGATTTGCCCACAGGAACCCACTCTGCTGTCAAGGAATCAGGGGAACTACTCCCCTTTCATCACCAAATGAGTGGTTTGGGAGGCAAAACCAACTCAAACTCAAATTTTGTGGTTTTCACCTGCATTCAGCCTCCCACTGTAGTCAGAATAGGCTTTGAAAATTATATTCACCATCTCTTTCTTTAAGACATTCTATTTCTATTCATTTGGTTTAATCTCCAGTTAAAAAAGGTCTGGAAGTGCAACTAAATAATAGTTGTTAAAGGGTTTTATGCACCCAGTAGTTACTACAATAATTGGCAAAGGTGTTTGGTGTTTTGTGGAGAGCTTCAGGATAAATATACATTTATATATTTCAGGATAAATATACATTTATAAATTCAGGATAAATACACATTTATAAATTCAGGGTAAATACACATTTATATATTTCAGGATAAATATACATTTATAAATTCAGGGTAAATACACATTTAGATGTTGGACATACAGCAGCAGTGATCTCCATACCAGCCCTTCCTGCACACAGAGCTGTGGCACTGAATCCAGGAGGAATTTTGCCTGAAATTGTTCACATAATTAGATTGTGTGAGACCAGGTG
>VZTH01004697.1:0-81785 GCA_013397815.1 Aleadryas rufinucha | reverse complement strand
ACATTTATAAATTCAGGATAAATACACATTTATATATCTCAAGATAAATATACATTTATAAATTTAGGATAAATACACATTTATATATTTCAGGATAAATACACATTTATAAATTCAGGACAAATATACATTTATAAATTCAGGGTAAATACACATTTATAAATTCAGGATAAATACACATTTATATGTTAGACATACAGCAGCAGTGATCTCCATACCAGCCCTTCCTGCACACAGAGCTGTGGCACTGAATCCAGGAGGAATTTTGCCTGAAATTGTTCACATAATTAGATTGTGTGAGACCAGGTGGATATAAGACCTAGAACTAGAACTAGAACTAGAACTAGAACTAGAACTAGAACTAGAACTAGAACTAGAATGAGGACTGGAGCAGTCAGGCAAGTGCTGGCACCAGCTCTGCACTGGTTATTGTCCTTGTTCAGAGATGATGGAGACAAAATCCAGCAAAACCCTTGAGCAGCTCCTTGGGTTCATCCACAATCCATTGTTTTAATGGAACTGCTGCTGTGCTGGACCAAACTCAGGCTTTGGATGGGTGAACCCTGATGTCCATTGATCTTTTAGTGCAGTGCCTTGCTCATGGGGAATGATGGAATCACTGAGGTTGGGAAAGAGCTTTGGGATCACCGAGTCCAAGCTGTGCCCCATCCCCACCTTGTTCCCAGCCCAGAGCACTGAGTGCCACCTCCAGCCCTTCCTTGGACACCTCCAGGGATGGGCACTCCAAACCTCCCTGGGCAGCCTGCTGATCCTTTATTCCAGTGCCTTTTTCATGGAATTGGCCTCACTGGACCAGCAGGGCTTTTCCTGCACAAGGAATATTTAACGAGGGACCAGCCCAGACCCACTCACACAATTCCCTCTGAGCTCCGTGGTTCTTTCTCTAAACTGGCTTGGGATGAGAATCCCAAGTGGATCAAAATCTTGGCTCCAGCTCCAGGACAAACCTGAGATTCCACTTTAATGCAGTCCCAGAGTTCTCAGAACGGGAGGATGTTCCTCAGCTCACTCATTTTGTGTCCTTGGCACCCTGCCCAGCCCCAGCCTGACTTTGGAGCACACTCAGCCAACCTCAAACCTTTTTTCCCCACAGATGTCTCACCTCCTCTGTGCCTTACTGTCCTTGTTGTCCTTTGCTGCTCTACTGGAAAGTGCCCAGTGGAAACTGCAGGAAAATGGTAAGGAAGTCTCTACTTAGTCAGACCTAAAACTTTGGAGTTATAATTGTGGCCACCAGCACAGGATTTGTTAACTCCAGTATCTTAGGCCAGGGCTTTATGTTTATTTGTTTGACAATAATTAATTTGAGTTAATGGAAAAAGATTTAAATGTCCTAAAATGTCCCACAACAGCGTATTTGCAATATTTGCATTAGCAACTGTTTTATTTCCTATTTCTTCTCCTCGTGTTCCAAAGGCTCAGTCACACAGCCTGGATGCAAAAGCAGCCTCCTGTGACTTAGGGAACAGCCCTAAAACAAACAAGGGAAGAATTAATTGTGAAAAAGGAAATCTATTTCTGAGTAACACCTAAACCTAGGAACAGTTTATCAACTTCTCTGGTAAAGAACTTAAATGAAAACACATTTGTAAAAATGCAGGGTCAACAAACACAAACAATTCTTTTGAATGATTTACCAGAAAATTGGGCTAAATTCAGATTGTGACTTTTCCCCATATCTTTACATTGAAAAGAATATTCATCCTGGGGGTTCCCTGGGAGGGATTTGATGGTGAAAGCAGCAAATCTGTTTGTCAACATCGAGAGTAAACTTTGAGTTTGAAGATTCACTTTGCCTGTGTCCAGAGGGAGTTTGGGAGACTTCCAAACTTCCTAGAGCTGAGTATTTTCTGCCAGCTTAGGTTCCATATTTGACAGGTTTTTTAGTGTTTCTCTTTGTGGGAAAGCCTTAAAGCCCTTTTTCTGGTGCTGAGAACATCCCAGTGAGCTCTGAGTGAATCCCAGAGCTCACAGGGATTCACCCAGAGCCCACTGGTGACAGAGCTGAAGGAAAGGGCTCAGCCCAAGCTTGCCCCTGGTCCATGTGAGCAGCTCCTGATTTTCCCTTGGCCGTGCCCAGTGTTTGTCATAGAATCCCAGTGGAACGCTGAGGCCCCGGCCACCACAGTGGAGCTCACCTGTAACACCTCTGAGGAGGCCGTTTACTGGAAAAAGGACTCGGAATGGAAACAAGAAGGGAAGACTCTGACTGCTGCAGTGAAGGAGTTCCCAGATGCTGGCAACTACACCTGCCTGAGCCAGGAGAGCCACGAAGTCCTCGGCTCCAACCTCCTCCTCATCGCTAAAATCGACTCCAAGGGGCAGATGATGAGGTGGATTCTGAAAAGCTTTAAAGGTACAGCCCTAAAATGCTGGGATTGTCCTTGATCAGCTTTGTGCAGGCTCTGGGAACACCTGGGAAATGTCCTTGGAAAGGGTTCTCTTCAAAGGCTTTCCTGACAGTGGCAGGCAAATCATCACTGCCATGGCTCTGGGAGGTGCAGCTGATGAGCAGCACAGGAACTGGGTGCCGTGGGATTCCTTTGGGATTCTCTAGGCTGATAGGGTGGAGGGATGCGAGGAATCAGTTTGGAAAGCCAGGGCTAGGTGACAGGACCCAAAGGAACATCTGGAGCTGTGTCAGGGAGGGTCAGGCTGGAGATAAGGAAAGGTTCTTCCCCCAGAGGGTGCTGGCACTGCCCAGGCTGCCCAGGGAATGGGCACGGCCCCGAGGCTGCCAGAGCTCCAGGAGCTCCCAGGGACGCACAGGGTGGGGTTGTTGGGGGGTCTGTGCAGTTGGACTCCACGATCCTTGTGGGTCCCTTCCAGCTCCAGCCATTCCATGATTCAGGGATTTGACAGAACCAGGGCCTGACCCAGGTTTGAAGTGCTGTCATTTGGGCTTCTCTGTTCAGGACTAACCCTGGGACAAGCCTGGGAAGTTTTGCATTTTCTGCATGAACCTCACTCATCTGTGTCTGATCTGAGTCCCTCATGGTGCTGCCAGGGAATTGGTGAATTTATGAATCGCTGTTTTCTCTCTGCCTTGGCCATTTTGGCAAAGAAGAGTAAATAACTCCTGGTTTCTTTCTCCCTCTAGAGCCCAAGTGGACATTTTTAAAGTGTGAGGCAAAGAACTACTCTGGAATTTTCACATGTTCCTGGATGACAGAAAATAAGAGTCCAAATGTGAAGTTCACCATCAGAAGCCTGAAAGGGTAAGAGCCTGTACTTTCCTTCACACCCTCACAGAGCAGCCCTTGGTGTTACCTTGTGTAGAATTTTAGGCTGTTAGGAACATGAAAAAGGGGAGATCTTTTTTCCAAGTCTTAACATCCCCAAAATGTTCTGAGTCATTACTGGGACAAAGTTAACTTCATAATGGCATGGAAGTCACTCAGAAATGAATAAAAGCCTTGAAAACGGACTGAGTCCAAGGGGGCTGGAGTAGCCACTGAGTAACTTCAGCAATAGCAGAACAGTCGGTGCAGGGCAGAGAGGAAGCGGAGCCCGCCCAGAAAGAGCAAGAGCTCCGGGGCAGAGTGGAGTGGGAGGCTGCCCCCACGGCACAGGCACATGGCCCCTGGCAAGGCTGTGCTGAGGAACCCTGCAGAAACCTGCAGGGAAATGTGTCCTCTGGGGGATTTCCTGCCTCCCACTGCTCCGGGGGGTTCTCCGAAACATGCGGTGCTGCAGCAAAGGTCACTCCAGCCTGCTGGAGGAGAAACAGCTGCCAAGGGGTTCGGTTTGCTGAGAGCAAAAACAGAATCGGACTCAGGTGGTGCTCTGGTAGCTTTTGGTGTTTGTTTCCCAGCGGGGACTTCTCAACCTTCCCTCATTTCTTCAGCAAGGTTTGGGAGAGGGCAGAGGGACAAAGGAGGATACTGGAGCTTGCCATGGGATGGTGGTGATGAGAAGTGAGGGACCCTGCTTTAGGTTACAATATTAATTAATGCTGAGGCAGGGGTGAGGTGAGGCTGTGATGTGGCATCAATACACACCCCACAGCACCGGGAATGGGACAGCTCCCACGGAGCCTTTTCTGCAGCAAAGTGCAGGCAAACCCAAACATTCCCCTCCCAAATCCACGTTGTGGTTCTGGTGGCAGCCCATTCCCAGGACAAAGCAGCATTCCCAGTGCTTCTCCCTGCTCTGTCCCAGCCCCCAGGGAGACGTGTCCTGCAGCAGCCCCGTGGCTCACACCGAGGGGGCCCTGACCACGTACACGGCCCAGTGCCACCAGGAGAGCTTCTGTGCCTTTGCTGAGGAGCACCAGCCCATCGACGTCCTCCTGGAGGTCATCGATGAGGTGGAATACGAGAACTACACCGCCAGCTTCTTCATCAGGGACATCAGTGAGTAGCCCAGGAGTGGGGGTTAATTCTGAGCTTTGTTTTGCTGCTGACAGTGGAACTCAGGGTTCAACCCAGCCCTGGGAATCCCTGCCTTATGCTCTGTAAATGTCCAGCAAGCCCCAGTTACAGGAACAGGGGATGCCAGGCTGGAGGAGGAGGAGGAGGAAGTGAAGCAGCAGCACCTTCCTGGCTTGTGACCTCCAGCACCCCAAAACCCACAGCTCCCTGAACGTCTCCCAGGGATGGACATGGTTGGGAAGGGCTCTGTGGGACAAGCCAGAGGATCACCCAGCAGGCTCCTCTCTGAGAACTGGTTCAGGCTCCTGTCCCATTCCTACATTTGGGCATCCAGGGCAGGTTCATAGAAAGGGACAGGAATAAAAGGACTCTGAGTTGTGGCCATGATGCCACAGGGCACAGGAAAATGAGGCAGCATCCTAAAGAAACAGAGGTTTTCCTAAATGCATTAATGGTCAGCAGGGGCTGAAGATATTCCTGTGTGTCCAGCAGAGCCCTCTGCAACCCTCCAGGCCAAAAAAAAGAAGGATCTTACCCAGACTGGTCCTAGGAATGTGCTTAATTTTCCATAAAAAGCACCCAAAGCAGTTCTTATACAAGAAATCCACTCCTCCCTTATCCTGGAGGCTCCCAAAGCTCATTCCCATACAACTACCACCAGTAACACACCAGTATCTGACATGAAGTTGTTGATATGAATTAATCCCCTCTGTGTTTTCTCTTGCAGTAAAGCCTGACCCCCCCCAGTGTCAGTACGAGGCCACCAATGGAACAGTGACCTGGACATACCCCAAAACCTGGAGCACCCCAAACTCCTACTTCCCTTTGACTTTCAAGGTCAAAGTTAAAAGCACAAAGAGACACAAATACCAGGTAAAAACACAACATTTGAGACACAATGTTCCCGCTTGAACAGTATAAATAATTTAAGATTTGTATGCAAGAATAATCAACTACAATTTAAAAAGAAATGGTGCTGAGCCCCAAATGTGGCAAACTCTGTCCTGGCAGGAAAAGCCTTTCCCAGGTCCATGAGCAGGAAGATCCCTGAGGCAACTGAGGACAGAAAATCCTGCCCAGCATTGCAGGGCTGTGTTTACTAATTCATTAGGAGGCTGTGTGGGGCCTCATGTGGGAAAATCCCAATTTCCAAACCCAGAACCCCGGGATGTGTGACACGGATTTCCTCGTGTGTTGTTCATACCTGGGTAGCTCAGACTTTATGGGTGAATTGGAAATAAGGGATCAGTGACTCATCTGGAAGCATTTCTGTGGAGAGTCTGGTCTTTTCCCCTTGATTTCCAGTTAATTGATGGAATTAATTAACTGTGTCAGTGTTAAATCTCCAAGTGTGTCCAGATTGCTCTCAGACACAATGGCCTGGCTTGGAAAAGAACTGGGAAAACCACTGGACCACAGGGCAGTTGAGCACTGACCCCAGTGCTGCCTTTCCTCAGTCCAGCACTCAGGAAAGCAGACATGGAATGGTTATCCCAATTTTCCGGGGGATTAAACCAAAGGCACCAGGGAATGTTTCCCTCTGGGGACGGGATCCAGCCCGGACCAGCAGATGGGGCCGTTGTCCTGCTGCTCATTCCCTGATTTCAGGAGCTCCTCCAGTCCCTTCGGGAGGGAAACTGCAGGGTCTGGGGATGCTGCTTGAGCCACCACAGCCCTCAGTGGGAATTTCAGCGATACTGAGGAGGGGCAACTTCTGCTTTTTAGGGTTCCCGCTCTGGGAGAAGAAGGAAAAAGACAAAACCACAGATAAACAAACGACCCCTTTGTTTAATGAGTGTTTAGGTTTGGGGTTTGGATCATTTAGGACACCAACCACAGTGGGTTTGGGTCATTTAGAGCACCAGCCTCAGTGGGTTTGGATCTCTTTGGGACACCAAGCTCAGTGGGTTTGGGTCATTTAGGACACCAACCACAGTGGGTTTGGGTCATTTAGGACACCAGCCTCAGTGGGTTTGGGTCATTTAGGACACCAACCACAGTGGGTTTGGGTCATTTAGGACACCAGCCTCAGTGGGTTTGGGTCATTTAGGACACCAGCCTCAGTGGGTTTGGATCTCTTTGGGACACGAAGCTCAGTGGGTTTGGGTCATTGAGGACACCAGCCTCAGTGGGTTTGGGTCATTCACACCCTCGGTGGGTTTGGGTCATTCCGAGCACCACCCTCAGTGGAACTTGAGCTTTCCAGCTCTTTCTGCTGAGCTCACGTTCTCCCCAGCCCCAGGGCTTTGGGACCTGTGGGTGCAGCTGGAGCCTTTGGGACAGCAGACCCCGGTGGGGGCTCGGTGACCCCCCGTGGCGCTTTGCCGTGTGTCCTGTCCCCCTTGCCAACGCTGTCCCTGTCCCAGGTGTACGACACCGACGAGCAGTGGGTGCAGCTGCCAGCCCCGGGGCCAGCAGAGGTGGCGGTGCAGGCCAGGGACCGCTGTTACCTCTCCTCCTGGAGCCAGTGGTCCCCGCTGTGCAGGTAAGGATCCCCCAGCAGGGGCTGAGGCTGCTCTGAGACAACGGAGAGAACCCTGATGTAAATGTACTTATTTCACAGATAACCAGTGAGGGGCCCAGGAGAGTGGCACAGCGCTCCCAGAGACAGCAAAGAACGAATTAGCACGAGGACAGAAGCACAAGTAGAAGGAAAGTTTGCATTTTAGATTCTTAAGAAGCCATAACTCGTCTTTTTTTGTAATAGTTGAATGCAGTCCTGATTTTGGCAGCTCTTAAATTCCCCAGACTCGAGTCACACCTTCAGCATCCATCATGTTACATTAACATGATTTTGACAGGTTGCTGGCAGCTATTATTGTATGTCCTGCATATTATTACTGTGCCTTTATTTATTTCATATTTATTTATTTATTTGATATTTATTTATCTGAGATTTATTTATTTATTGATCTATTCAGTATTTTATTTATTTATTTATTTATTTATTTATTTACTTGCAAGGCCAGCGGATGGCAGCTGCTGTTCAAACCATTTCATGTGATAACTTACTTGGAAAGTCACTTCCTGAAAGAACTGTTTGAATATTCCATTATTTAATGGTTTAATTATTTGTCTATTTAATATTTATTTGTATTTATTTCTGTGGGCCTGTGCAAGCACAGAAAGCCGTGGCTGCCTGAGCAGCTGGGTGTGGGATATCCAGGCCATCCTCATCCTCCAGGATATTGGAGTAAGGAGGGAATTGCAGGTGCAGAGCCCTGGGGATGATTTCTGCTGCCCTGTGTCATCTCTCTGTGCCCACAGCTGCTGATGCCCAGCTGGAGAACACTCCATGAGACATCCATGGAGCTGGAGCCAGCTGGGAGCACTGGTGTGAAGGCAGCTCTGAGCCTCCTCTCATCCCTCAGGAACACAAAAGGAACTGGGAGCTGCTTTTATCACTTCCTAAACAACCTCCCCTCCTTCCACTCCTGTGGCCTTTATTCCGTGATCCACGTGTTCCCAGGGCATCTCCTGCAGTGGAATCCCAGGAGTCAGGAACCCCCAAGGGCCCCAGGGCAGCTGAAATTGCACCCCCAGTGCATCAGATCCCCCAGACCCCAGCTGGGAACTGGTTTGTGTAATGAAATCAGACTTTTAGAACAGAGATTTTCATAGCCCACTTTGCAAGTGCTCCCCACCATGCACTGGTGTGTTCCTAGAACCTCAGGGAAAACTCCTCCCGTTCTGAGCTGCTGGCAGAGTGAGTGCCCAGCTCTGGGAGGAAGCAGAAGCATGAGCTGAAACCTTTGTATTTTTCATGGAATCCCAGACTGGTTTGGGTTGGAAGGACCTTAAACTCATCCATTCCACCCCTGCCATGGGCAGGGACACCTTCCACTGGCCCAGGCTGCTCAGAGCTCCCTCCAGCCCGGCCTTGGGCACTGCCAGGGATGGATCCTTTGTCAAAACACTGAGCCCTGACTTCCAGGAGGGCACAATACTCTGAAGTGTCTCTGAGGATTCAGGCCTTAATGTCTGATACAGAATCACTGAAATGAAAGTTTTTCATTGCAACCATGCTTCCTTTTTCCAGTCCTAGCAATGGGTGATAATTTAAGATATTGAAACATTGAAATGTGTGAGGTATCTGATATTTCAGAAAACTGATGATAATTTATCTACAAGTCCTGTTAGTATTTATTAATACTAAGTTTACATGTCTTATTTTGGCTATAAAGGCAACTTATGTGCTTGTTTACAAAGGAGCTAATAATAAATACACTTGAAAACAAGAAAATTTGGTTCATTTGTGATCTTTTAAGAATGGTTCATGTCACTCTTCGCTTTCCTACCAGACACTATTTCTGTCTCAATGTCTGCAGGGCAAATTAATTATTCCTAATTAATAATACCAAATTCCCAGCCTGTAAAACTGCTGAGGATGACCCAGCCAAGGGACCAGGGTGTGACAGCAGGATCTGCTGAGCCCTGTCCTGCAGGAGAGGAGAACTCCGGGCTTCTTTGTGGTCTCCAGCTTTGAACTGAACCCACCTGAGCCAGACCTGGAGGGCTCTGAGGCTCCTCCCTGCTTTCAGAGCTCAGAGGCCACAGGACCTTCCTGCTCCCCAGGGTTTAAACCTTGGCACCCTTGAGACCAAGCCCTGAAACCTCCCCTGAGCTTGGGCCCAGCCCAGTCTCCATTCTTGGAATATTCAGCTCAATTTTGACAAAGCCTAAATTGATCTTTGCCTTCAGAATGTGCCTTTCTGTGCCACACGATGCCATAAAATGAGAGAAGCCTCCCCACAGGATTCCTGGTGTGGATTGTGAGGATCCAGTGAGGGAATTCCTGGATCAGATTTTTCAGGAAAATAACAAAGCTCAGCCTGGAACTGCCCCTTTCTCTGCAGGGATCAGTTCACTGACAGGTGGCTGCTCTCTAAGGCATAAAGTTGGGTTTAATCCCTGATTTTCCATTTCCTGGGCCTTCCATGGATCCCAGTGCCTGTGAATGTCTCCTCTGGGAATTGTCAGGCTCCCATTGAGACATTGAGTCTCTTTGCAACATTTACAATAAGTCTCTCTTAAGTATTTAGATTAAGTTTTTCTTAAACATTTAAACATTAAGAATTTAGCTAAAAGAGTAGTTAGAATAGGAAGCAAACACAGCAGAATCTAAACAATGAAATTGATGATTAAGGAAATTCCTCAGGCCTGGGAATTGATTACTGGTTATCTGATGTTGTTCAGCTGGGCTGTAACAAGAACCTGCAGAGGAAAAGGCACAGTTATTGATGACCCCATTCAAAACCTGTTTTGGGAAAGGAACTGGGAGTTATCCAAGGCCATATATATTGTTAAAAACTAAGAAGGTAAAAAGGTCATAGGGAGGAAGAAGAGTTACTTCATCCAATGAAGGACCCCCCTCATAATTATGAGACCACCGACCCATTTCCTAGAGAGAATTACGCATGCTTAATGACTTTTTGGCTAATTTCCATACGGAGCGGGAATGCGAGGGGTCCATGGTATTTGCATTTTGAATATTTAGAACTTTCATGGATAAATAGGCTTTGGATTGCTTTGTAATGTCGGAGCTGTGCTTTTGGAGCGATCCACGCAGCTGCCCGGCGCCTAAATAAACATACACTTTCTAACTTTAACGGGTTAGAGAGTCTTTGTCCGTTCCAGTTGGATAATCGATATTAGATCGATATCCATATTTTAATAAATCACCATCTCTGTCTAGATTGGATAAAAAGCAAAAAATACTCACTATGGTGGCTCCACACACAGGAGATCATTTTCTAACACGCTCCATCCACTCAAGAGCACAATAATTGATGTCAGTCAGTCCTTGGGCTTCTCTTCCTTCATTCCTGGCCTTGCTGCACTGTAAATAATCTGGAAACCTCTGGATAAATGTCACATGCACAGACTCAGGCTGCACAATGTACAAAATTCCTCCCCCAAAAAAACCCTTTAGACTGCAAAATCCAAGCTTCTGACACAGAATTTTCGATCTAATTTTACTCCTGAGGCCCCTGCAGTAAGAGAGTCGTTGACTATATAAAAATAAAGAGTTTTCTGCTGGAGCTGCTCCTTTTCCATGCCCCGCCGTTTCCTGGGAAGGGGCAGCTCCTCCAGCTTTCTATTCACACCCATCACTCAATGCCCGGCTTTGGGTTCTGCTGCCACACCTCCCTAAATCTGCTCTGACAGAGCCTGACTAATTCCCCGCAGGGCTTTCTGTGGGTGCTCCCCAGCCCAAGGAATGCCTGACAAATAAATGGCGGTGTCCTTAATGAGGCACTAATTGGCCGCTGTAGGAATTTGCTGTTCTCCAAGAGCTTCGGCCCCTAGAGCTGGGCAAGCAGGCACCTGCTGAGAGCAAAAGGGGGGAAAAGCTGGTGTCTAATTCGGGGTTCTGGGGGAGAACACAGATTTCAGGCCCAAATGCTTCATATCCACCCCTTCTCCATGCTGATCTTCCTCCCACCCCTCTTCTTCCTAAGTCGTAGCTCCTCTTTTAGAAATGTTTTATTTTTAATGAAAGGAAAACCATTGCAAGTCCTCCAGCCTTGTTGTGAGCCATGAAAAAACCTTAAGAGACCTCTCTTCAAATGTCAGTTCGATTGACTTCGGTGTGACAGAACCGCAAAGTCCAAACACCTGGAAAGGGCATCTTCAGGCAATTTCACATCAGTCCTACTCAAAGCTCAAGTATTGAGCTGTTAATGCTTTGTTTTTGTGAAGAATCAGCTCAGAACCATCAATGGTCTGACACTGAGGAATCCAAGGATCCGGAGCTGCCTGCAGGATCCCAGGAACCTCTCCTGGCACTGTGTCCCAAAGAGATCAGGAGACACAAAGCAAAACAAAGACCAGCTCCAGCCTTTGCACAGCGTGTTGGGTTTATTTTTAATTTCTGAACCAACAGGGCTCTGGCCTGGCCTGACACCCGCAGTGCTGAAGGAAGGCTCCTTTGATCTCCCAGAGGGGCGGAAAACGGGAACTCGCCTTCCTCCAGGCAAACACCCAGCTGCTCTGGCACAGCCCGAACAAAGCCAGCCCCTGGCTCTCAAACCCTGCATTGAGCAAGACTTCAAAACCTGACGCTTTAATTGCACCTGGGCGGACAGCCCTGAGCCAGGCACCCTCCCTGGGCCTGGGGAGCTCGGGATAAACACCAGGGATCAGGGATCGGGGCCAGGGGAGGCCCCACCGTGAGCACAGCGGCCTGGGCTGGTCCCTCCCTGCGAGGTGCTGCGGGACAAAGTGGTTTTTCCACCTTTTCCACGTGCTCTTCGGCAGCTCTGCGGATGCCCCGCATGGGAGGCTCTCCATGGATGGGTGGGAGCAGGTTCCTCCTCTGGAATGCAGCCAGGGAACATCCTCCCATGCGCTTAACTGATGACCTGCTGCTGCGGCATTTTTGGCATCCCAGCGGTGCTCCAACCAGGGCTCCAAAACTAAAAGCAATCTATAATTGGGAATAAATAATAATTGGGAAAAAATTCCTTAACCCTCAGAAAAAGGGACACCAATATTTTACCACATGTAACACCACGGAATTGCTTTTTTTTAAATCCAAAAGATCAACTTGGAAGGATAAGAACTTGGGGAAAAAACCAAGATATAATGGCAAAGGTAGAAAATTATGAGAGTTCCACAATTAACCTCCAGCTATTCTTGGGTTTGCTGATGAGGTCAAAATTTCACTCACAATTCTTCAATATAAACTATTTATTTACCGTATTTACATGAAATTTCAGAATGAGTTCAGCAATCAGGCCCTGCTGACCCAGCTTTGGGAAGCAGCTATTCCTACACAGATCCGAACATTTGTTTTCCAAGGAACTTCATTTTTTCCCGGGAGCTCAAACCAGTCCATTGTGGCGCTTTATTGCCCATGTTTGCTTTGTCAAACGTTAATTTATGAGGACAAAGACACCACAAGGTCCCTGAAAGCGCCAGCACCAGCTGACATTGTGCTGTGGGAATGCCAGAAGCAGTTCCATTGGAATGGCCCATGGAGGTCACCGGGATGATGCCCACGCCCTCCGTGGCCGCTTTAGAACAGACCCATTTGTGGTATCTCCGATGATCTCTGTGGATAACGTGTCCCTCTGGCTGGCTCCTCTCGTTGTGAAATTTGTTTTGCTCCCGTCTAACCGGGATTTCTCTCCCTGCAATTTGCTCTGTTCCCTCTTCCTTTCACTCTGCAGCTCCTGGAGGGCTCCAGCTCCCATCTCCTCTGTCGACAGTGAGGATTTGCCTCCTTCTCCAGATGGAGCCAACCACTTCTCCCAAGTTTTCCTCCGTGTTTCACCCCCCACTTTCAGCACTTGGTGCTCCCTCACTGGCTCTAATCCAGCATCTCAGTGCCTTCCCCTGCCAGGGAGCCCAGAATTGTCCCAGAACGGCAGCTCCAGCCTCGCCAGTGAGACCTTGGGAATTACTGACTGAAATTCAAGTGCAGGGCTGGACTTGAAAATCTTCGTACATGAACGGAGCAGGGTGCAGAGAGAGGTTTGTATTCCCTGAGAGGGATGGGATGGACGCTGGGGCTGCATCCCACGGGACACTGGGAGCACTGGAGTGGGGCCCTTTCCTCATTCCGGGATCAGGGACTGGCAGGATCTGTCAGGCTGCAGTTTGACAGTGTCAGGACATCCCTGAGAGCTGTGTGTGATCAAAACTCTTCAGATTAGGAGGAACTTCCGGGATGTTTTGGGTTTTGCTCCTGTTGCCCAATTGCTCATAATTGTCCATCAACCAAGGACATGTCCTGAATACTCCCCACGAGTTCCTGCATGTTCCTTGCCAGGCTTTTCTCCAGAAAAGCTCCCCCGAACACGAAGTCACCGACAGCCCCAAGCAGAAGAATCCAGACAACCCCAATGTGAACCCCAACCTGCCTTTAGTGACCTCCAAATTAAGAAAAAAGGAAAATTTAGAACAAAACCACTGAAGGGCATTGAAAAAATAAAATTCCAGGCCTCCAGCTCCAACCAGATCTTTGCCCATCCTGGAATTTGGATGTGATGGCATTTATGTTTTTCATCCTGTTAAGTGAGGAAAAATTAAACATTTATTAATTACCTGTATTCTCTAAAGATGAAATGATTCATATCCCTCTTGGGATGAGTTAGAGGGGCTCAAGGCTTACCTGACCTATTGAAATCTTTTCTGTAGGAGCTTTCAGGCCCTTGTTTTACTGGAATGAGCATCTCTGACCCCAATCCTGCATGGGGAGAAAGCCCTGGGCTACCCTGCAGTGAGGGAAGGGGAGCACTGAAAAGCTGGGAGTTGTGGTGGTGAGCAGGGATTTCTCTTGTTGAGATTTTGGCACGTTTAGATAGTAAATCACTAAGAGAAGGCAATTCGGGAAGGATGGGTTGAACCAAACTCTCCAAACTCCACATTACTTCGGACTTATGAAAATCAAGCCTCAGATCTGAGTGTCCCATTGGGGCTCCCCCATGGCTCTGTCATACAAGACAGAAATTGCTGCCTTTTGGTCAAGTCACCAACAAATGCTGGATGTGTTTAAGGAATCCCTCCTGTCGTGCTGGGAACAGGGAAAGGGAGCAGAGGGGCAGGCAGAGGAATCTCCTCCATGTGTCCATGGCTGGGATGGAGCTCAGGGGATGCTCAGGGGCTGTGAGCTCCTCTCTTCCCTTGGCCTGGCAGTGCCATGGGGTGTCTTTGCCGCTTCTCTCCCCAAACATTGGTTCTGATCCTAAACTGGGGACATTTGAAAGGAAAAGGAACACTGGGGGACGCTCTGGGCTGGGTGGGAAGGGCTTCAAGCAGAACACAGATTTCCCAGAGCAGCCTGAAGGGCTCAGTGTGTGGTCACAACCAGCTCAGCTCAAACTACAGCTCAGAAACAGCTCCAAAATGCCCAGAGAATAAGAATGAAGCTCTCACAGGATGAATCTCTTGGCAAACACCCAGCCAGGATTATTTTTCCCTGGGAACTGCGTTCAGCTCTGAGTCCCCGTGGCAATAACAGAGCACCCAGCCCTGAGTCAGAGCCCTGCTGCTGGGGCTGGAACAGTTAATTAGGCTGGGTTTAGCCAGGAGCAAGCCCTGCTCCATCACCACAGGACAGCCAGCCCTGCCCCGTGCCCGGCCCGCTCCCTGCTCAGGACACATCCCATCGACTCTGCCCATGGCAACACCTTCCCTAATTGCCTGCAGAGGGATTTCATCACCGGCTCCTGGCTATAAATCGCTCCCACGCTCCCATGGCCACAGCAGGGACACCGCAGGGACCCGGCAGTGGCTCTGGGACGGCCGAGGGTTGCTGTTTGCCATGAAGGTCACAGGCACCTTCGTGCTCCTGGCGCTGGCAGCTCTGTGCTTGGCATGTGAGTAACTCCCTTTGGCTCCTCAGGGAATCTTCTCCCAGACACTGGAAGGTTCTCAGTGTTCTCAGCTGGGTCCTGCACTGGGTGGGAGGGAGAAAATGGAATTTTCTATTTAAAATACTATTATTTATCACCATAATAATTTATTATTGTAACCCAGCTGGGGCTGGAGTGGAGGGAAGCTGCTCCTTGCTGGGTGTAACTCAGAGCTGTGTTCTGTGACTGAAAACAACTGTGAAGCCTCAGAACCACCTGCTTTTATCTATTAATTTTTAAATTTCTATCTGAGAAGGGAGCCTGGAGCTGGTGAGGTCCTTTCCCTGCCCAACTGACCAAGCAGGGGGCAGCTGATGATGCTCAGGCCACAGGAAACAGCTGGGAATCACCTCTTTTTAATCTTATTTTCCCAGGCTGCAGAGAGATTTGAGGGACAGGTTGCTCTAAAAAATAGGGATCTGGGAGGAATTTCTTCAGCCTTAACTTGGTAATTTTATTTCTATTAAAAACTTGCAGTAAAAATATATTTTTAGAGAAAAATAAGTGCATTTAAAATAACTGAAAGACTCCAGACCTCTGCAGGTGGTATAGAAGTCTAAAAGAATTACGAACATTAAAGAAGCAAAATAATGAAAATGTTAAATGCAAAATTCTGAATCAAGAATCTTTTGAGTAGCTTGGAAAAGATTGCTTTGAAATTTGTCTCAACCCCAAAATTCTTATGAAAAACAGCAGTTTAAATGAAATATTATGGAAATAATCCATTCTTTCAGTGTTTCATTAAGTGCAGGAAAATAAATAAATATTCCTTCCATTGGAATTCCAGGAAATCTCTTCCTTGAACTTTCTGGTTTATCTTGTCTGCTTGAAAACTTCATGAATCAACACTTTCCGAGCCACACCTTTTCTGCATTCGGTCCCATGTGCAGAGTGGCTCCTGAAAGGTTACCAGAGAAAAAAATAACATCTGAGAGTTTGGGGGAAGTGGATTAAATAAAATCCAATTCCAGAATAGTGAAAACTCAGTCAAACCTCTGGTGACAGAGATGGAAGCTTGACCTGGAGCTTTATTTCTGCTCATTTTCTTCACACTGAACAGCTGTATTTGATGTGAAGATGTAAACAGGTTCATAGAAGGAAGTTTGTGTGGAAAGTTTAACCTCTGAAGATCAAAAAAAGCCCAATTTATTCCAAAAGATGAGTGCTAGAGCTCTGCTCCAGAACACATTTGGAAAGTTTAACCTTTATAAAGCAAAACAAATCCCAATTTAATCTAAAAACCAAGTGCTAGAGCTCTGCTGCAGAACACATCCCTGCTCCTTCTGCACAGAAATCTCTCCCTGGTAACTTTTACCCCCTGGAAGCCGCAGGATGATGATGATGATGGGACAGCAGAGGGACAAATGCATTCCTAAAGAAAGTACCAAATGTGTCAGCAGCGTGGAGCCACGCCAAGGAGCTGATTACTTTGTGGGAGGTGTAATTAGCATTGTTTGGAAGGAGCTCTCTGAAGCCCCACCTGAGAACAGGGCTCTGTCCTAGGGGAATGTGGTAAAAATAGGACCCAATCAGCTAAAAATCCCTACTGAAACAAGGGAAACACTTCCTAAAGTGGGATTATGAGCCAGATTGCATTATCATTGTTATATAGAGTTAACATTGTATTTTAATCAGGATATTATCCTCATTATTGACAGAAAACCCCAGTATAAAAGGGACATGTGATTTGCTCACAGCCACATGCAGCTTTTGATAAACTCAGGAATTAAACCCCAGTCATGCTCAGCCACCAGTTAATCCTGGACATTAAATTTAATATTGACTCCTGGGTTGTCGATGGTTTAGTGGTGAAAAATGGAACAATGGCTCCACTCCCTCCTCCAGCAAAGGCTGTTCCAACAGGTGACAGAAGTTTCTGAGGTAAATAATGCACTGAAATCCATTTCTTTAATAGGTTCTGACACTTGGGCCTTATTAAACACTGGGGAGCTCTGTCAGTATTGACATTTAAGGAGGTAAAAGACTCAGTGTTGCTGAGTGAAGTCATCCTGGTTTGCACCTGAGTGTTCATTAACTGTGGGTTTTCATTTGCTCTTTTGTGATTCTGTTCCCATTGCAGATGCTGCCGAACAGAATGAGGTGAGTGATTTCCTTTGTTCTGGATAAAAATCTCCAATATGGAGTCAGAAATTATAAATAATAACACGAGGTCAGCACAAAGCATGTTAAACTTTAATTAAATGCTGCCAATTTATTGAGATTTCAGTGAACAATCCCTGAATTTGGGATATGGGGTTTCCATAGAGTTGCCCTGACAGCTTCCAGATGTTTTCACATGTTTGGCATTCTGGGCAAAGACAAATTTTAAATCAGAGAAATCTAGATTTTAACAAATATTTATTTGATGATGACTCCATAAGGCCTTTTTGATGACTTTTAGATCCTAAACCAGGTGCCTGGAGATTTTAATTGTCTCTGAGTACGCTGGGGTCAATGTCTGGAAGGAATGAGGCACCAAGGAATAAAAATCTTTATGGGATGAGCAGGGAAGCCCTGGCAGAGCAGACAGTGGTGGGGAGAGAAAATTCATCCACACTCAGCTGGGCCCACATTGGTACAAATCAGCAGGAATTTCTCCATGGAAAGGGTGGTCAGGCTGCCCAGGAAGGTGCTGGATTCCATCCCTGAAGTGTCCAAGGAAGGCCTGGATGTGAATTAATCCCACCTGAATTTACTGATTGTTGTGATCAGGTCATAGAATCTCCTGACACTCCGCTCCTCTGGAGCTGGGCAGGGGCTGTGTTTTCCTGGGGACTCCATTCCTGCCCCGTCCCTGTCACAGGCAGCAGCACTCACACCTCTGACAAGAAACGTTTCATTTTTGGGGCTCAGCCTCTGCTAATAGAGGTGGTGACACCTCCCTGGCTGTGCTGCCCTAAAGCATGCCCCAAAATGTGACATATTCATTATTTCTGTGGTGAATGGAGGGTGTGAGGGACTCAGAGCTGCCCTTGTTGCAGGTGGACTGCAGTGAGTACAGGAGGCTGGAGAGAGGGAGGCCCATTTACTGTGAGAGGCTCTACCAACCCTTCTGCGGCTCCGACGGCAAAACCTACAACAACAAATGCTCCTTCTGCAAGGCTGTGCTGTGAGTACAGAGCTGCCACCCACCCCCAGGGAGCCAAAACCTGGGGCTGCCTCAGTTACCAGGGATTTCCACTCCACAAAAGTGCTGTTTCTTTTGAGGGTTGTTACTTCTCTGCTCCTTTGCTCTACCTTGACACCATAATTGTGCCTCCCACCAATACTGTCCAACTGATCTCAACAATTGATGGTGATTTTTGGGTGAGAACTTCCTATTCCGGCAGCAATGTAAAATAGGAAAGTAAAAATGACCCAGATACTCAGGTCTGAACTTCCTATTCCAGCTGTAAAGCCAGTCACTAAAACTCTTCCTATTCCAACTGTAAAGCCAGTCACTAAAAAATGACTCATATTTGTGTGAGGATCTTGCTGCAAGTACTGTGAGGTTTAGTCACTAAAAATGACCCTGATATTTGTGTGAGCAGCTTCCTATTCCAGCAGGAACCTCAAAGTTGGATGGGGAAGAGTCCAATGAGGCACAGAGGACTGACAAGGCACCTGCACCCACCTCGGGTCACACAAAAAGTCTGAAGTGGTATTGGCAATATCTTGGTTTTGTGGACAAAATATGTAATTTTGAGAGGAAAGCTGTTTACAGATCAGTGCCCTCATGCCTGCTGTGAATGTTTATTGTCTCCTCTGTTAGCAGAGGGTTTCAGAGGGATTTTGGTGAAGCTTTCTGTGTGCCATGTCCATTCCTCTCCTTGCAGGAGGAGCGGAGGAGCCCTGCACATGAAGCAGGCAGGGGCGTGCTGAGGAGCTGTGCTGGGAGTGCTGGGAACAGCCCCACACCGCCCCATTCCCTGGATTTCATCCATCCTGCCCGTGCCACAGCGAGCCCCAAGGAGAACTGCCAGCTCTGCTCTCTCACTGCTGCTTCTCCCCGCTCCAGGGCTGCGACTGCCACTGGTGTCCCTGCAGCAGAACTGCTCCTGTTGGTTTACACGAGCCCTTCAGGAGATGTTTGTCTCCGTGGCTGAAGTTCAAATCCTCTGGCAATGCCCCAAGTCTCTCCCCCGTGTTGATCAAATGTTTTCTTTCCTTTACCCAGAAATTTTAGCATTTTCCCCAAGGGTTCAGCTTTCCCAGGCAGTGCTTTGACTCTCCCACTCTTGTAGCTGAATTTTAAATGCTTATTTTTCTTCCCTCTTTGTACAATTCTGGTTCCTGTATGTTGTTCAGCTGCTCAGTGTCCTTGTTTATTAAAATAAATCTTGAATCTTTTTTTTGTCCATGGTGAACTTTCTAGAGAACTGATTGCATCCATTACTAACAAGTATTTCCCAAATCACAGAAAACTGTGGTGGAGCAGGGGCTGAGTCCAGAGGTCAAAATCCAAAGCCTGGAATACAAAAGTTGTATCTCACTATAGGGCCTCATATACTGGAATTTACCCACAAATCTGGCTCGTTTTTTCCTTTAAATGAGACAAATCTGGTAAAATGTAAGACTGTAGAAGTCTGTTAAATCCTGCCATTTAAATGTGATCATTAAAATTTCTCTTCTAAAAAATTTCAGGCTCTCAGACCTAAAGAAATTTCTGTTCTGCTCTTACATCCTTATTATCTTCACTATAATTTGTGTCTTTTATTTAATAATTGGTCATGGGAATGTATTTTCCCAGAATTAAAATTGTGAATGACTGACCTTGGTGGGGTTAAAGGAGGAAAATTTGGGAACAGCTGGACACAGAATAAATCCAGCCCCATCCTGAATTCAGTTTATCTGGAAACCAGGTCCCAGCAATCAGACAGCAGGAAAATGCAAATGAGCCAGGTAATACCATAAAAGTTTCTCATAGCTCAGAGGCTTAAACCTAAAAAGGTTCCTACAAAAGCTCACCTTGACTGAAAAAGATAAAAATGAGAAAACAAAGATCAAATTGAGAAAAAAAGGCAAACTCTGAGGTTTCATCATGATGTCAGGAAATCCAGATTTGGGGATATTTTCTGCCTCCCAGCTGCAGGGGACATTCCCACCCTCTGCTGTGGTGGGTTGGGATATTTAATGGGCTGTGCTCGTGGGCCAGACCTAAGACACCAAATTCCTTCTGCAGCCCCGAGAGTGATTCAAGAACCTTCGAGTCAGAGGTCTAAACTCCACCCCTGCATTTCCCCCTGGGCCTCCAGTTTGTCCCTGATAATTTCTCCCATGGAATTACTGAGCCAGGAGTGGCTGAGAGCACGACTTTCCCACCTAGATGCTTCTCCTCAGCTCCTGCTGGCTCAGGCCTGGCAGATCATCAGAAGCTCAGCAGCTCCTGCCACATACCAGAGCAGAGACCATCATTTGCAAATTGCTGCAAATGACACCTGAAGAAAATGCTGAAGTGGCTGGACAAGCTGGACAGTCGAGTTTGGGGGATGGAGCAATGCCATGGAAATATGGGGAAGGGAAAATGTGCAGAGCCTGAGTGAGCTGGTGAAACGTGCTCGGATTCTGTAAGCCAGGAAAGAAAATATTGCTGTGGAATGGGAAAATAGAACCCATCTTGCACCCAGGGAAGATCAGGTTTCAAAACTCTGCACTGGAAAGGTACTTAAATACCATGGAGGCATCTGTGTGTCTGATGTATTTCCATGTGAAGGACAAAGAAGGGTTTTCCTGAGGTCTTACAAAACATTTTCTTCATTCTAAGACAAGAGGTCATGAAATCCAGGCCTGGAAATCGGACAGTGGGATCCCTGCAAAGGAAAATGCCAGTGCTAGAATAAAACTGGCTGGGGCTAAACCATGGCACCATTCTTACCTGTGCTCATGCACCTGAGGGGTTTGGGTACTCAGACATGTTCTCTTAGAAGCTTTAATTCTGAAATACTGAGGTTTTGCTAACTGCTTCTTGTGTAATTAATGTCTAATTTGGTCATCAGGAGTGTCCCAGGCCAGGCTGGATGGAGCTCTGAGCAACCTGGGATAGTGGAAGAGGTCCCTGCCCATGAAGGGGTGGAATGAGGTCTTTGAGGTCCCTTCCAACCCAAACCATTCCATGATTTACGACCTGTTGGGATGGAGAACATTCATTCCCTCAGAAAATTAAAGCTTAGAAACATCTCTCAGGGAGGCTGGTAAGCACTGAGAGTTTGTGGGTTGCAAGATTTTTTTGTTTTAAAGGAAGGCATTAATTCCCTCAGGCCTTTTATTTTTGATTCAGTAATACCTGTGTTAGAGAACCAAGACTGTGAAACCTCCCTAAAATAGAAACCGTGTGTGTCCAAATGGCTTCCACCAGCTGTAAATGAGACATGACAAATGCAATGTGCTCTTTTATTTAGCAGCTGATCAAGACCAGAACAGAACTTTTATTGATGCCTGTTCAGCATCTCTGATTTCTAATTGTTTTCCTTTGGGTTTTAGTTCAGATCTCCTCGAGTGCCCCAAATTCTAAATGTTCCCACATGTGGCAGTGGAGGGAGAAAGAAAGGGAGCAATCCAAAAACCTTCAAAGACTCACGTACAGCTGATCTACGGGGTAAATCACCGGGTTTCTGCTCAGAAAAAACGGGGTGGTTTTGGTTTCTGTAGCGTGTGGTGTAAGCACTTCACCATTCACATACTCTGACTGCTTCAATGACAGCTCAACCCTGCCCAAATTCCTTAATTCCCTTTAGTGTCTCTTGTGTCCTTTTGGCAACCCTCTCCTGCTGCCAGCCCCCGTGTCCCTGCCTTGGGCTGAGGGAGGGCAGGATGAGCTCTGCTGGACTGGATCTGCTCTTCCCACAGGAAGCATCACTTGCCTACTTCTTCCACATTTTTAGGTTTAATTTTTTGGCTGCTGCTGTTGTTTGTGATGCTGTGTTGCTGTCATGGGTTGGACTCGGTGCTCTCTGAGGTCTTTTCCAACCTCAGTGATGCTGCTGACACATCCAAAACCCACAGGGATTGCCAAGAATTTATTTTGTTGTTCCTACTCTGCCACAGAGCGCTGTGGATTCCTCTGGGATTATCACTAAGCCAGCAGCTGAGTCTTTGCATGTTGTCATTCACAAAAAACCCCTCACAAACAGTCTGCTGGGTGACGAATGAGCCTTGTTACCCAATCCCTTGGGGTTTGCATGAAACATAACTTTAAAATGATGAGGAAATTGTGATTTCTGCTGGGATCCACCCAAACACAGCGATTAAAACATGGCCTAAGTATAAACCCACATAACACTGCAAATACACGAGCAAGGCAGCTGGCAGTTTTGGGCACAGGATAAAGAGTCTCCAGGAAAAATCACTTATAAAGCTCCCAGAGAGCATCCAAAGGAGGGACACGGGGATGGGAAGGGTCTGGAGGGGCCATGGAGGAGCAGCTGAGGGCACGGAGATTGTTCAGCTGGAGGAGACTGAGGGGACGCTCATCAGGGGCTGCAGCTCCTCCTGAGGGACAGCTCCGAGCTCTGCTCCCTGGGACAGGGACAGGACCAGGGAATGGCTGGAGCTGGGCCAGGGAGGGTCAGGTTGGATCTCAGGAAAGGTTCTTCCCCCAGAGGGTGCTGGGCACTGCCCAGGCTCCCCAGGGAATGGGCACGGCCCCGAGGCTGCCAGAGCTCCAGGAGCTCCCAGGGACGCACANGACGCGGAGGCTGCCGCCCCCTCCCGGCCCCGCGGCCTCGGGCCGGCCCCGCTGTCACAGGCCCTGGGGGCCCCTCAGGGAGGCAGNTGTCTGTGCAGGGCCAGGAGCTGCACTGGATGATCACGGAACCATGGGATGGTTCGGGTTGGAAGGACCGTGAAGCCCATCTCATTCCAGCCCTGCCCGGGCAGGGACACCTCCCACAGCCGAGGCTGCTCAGAGCTCCCTCCGCGGTGCCTCCTGTGTGTCCCTCCAGCCCAGCGCATCTGTGGCTGTAACTGCGCGCTGCCCTAACGCTTTTATTGACTCCCATCCCTCTCGCTCTGTGCTGAGCGAGCCCAGCCCGCGAACCGCTGTCCCCGCAGCCCCCGGAGCCCTCAGCGCTCGCCCCGCCGGGGCCGGCGCTGCCACGCTCAAGATGGCGGCGGGGCGGGGCCGGAAGCGCGCGCGGAAGCGGAAGCGCGGGGCGGAAGCGGANCGGCGGCGGCGGCGGGGCTGAGGGGAAAGCTGTTTCTCTCTCGCTTATGTCGGCACAGGTCACCGCGTCCTCGCGTTTTCCCCTTTCCGTAGGGAGCGCCCCTCTGTCTCCGGCGCTTGCCAGGCCGTCCCCGGCTGCTCCCGCCCCGCTTTTTCTCATTTTTCGTTTCTGCGGAGTCTCCCCATGGTTCTTTAAGCTTTTTAAGGTCCGTGGGTTATTTACTCATCAAGAATGGAGCACGTCGAGCTGTTGTTTTGTCCGACGTTCGTTGTCGGGAATTAATTGAGCTGGGGGCCGCAAAATCCCATTTGCTTTATTGAATATATAAAGCTCTTTCCTGTGGAGGTTTGTATTTTATTTTTAAATGGGGTCAGCTCGCTAACGTGGAATGAGGTGTTGGAGCTGGGCTCATTAGCTCGGAATAGCCCCAGGAGGAGCTTTTACTGTGCAGAAACTGCAGACTCATAGAGACAAATCCTTCTTTTTCCCCTTCATGGCAGGGGCGGGCTGTGTTCGTTGTGATGGTGTCTTACAGGATTTTTCCTACTTTGGTTGGTAATATTTTTATTTCTCTTGCCTTTTGTCCCAGTCCTTCTGCTGTTCTCTTTTCTGCTGGATTGTACCCAGCACGTGGCTGTGCCAGTCTGGAATTTTTTAGGTGATGTCCTGCCCTCTGTTCAAATTGAGTTATCCCAGGTGACTGGGAATCCATGTAATGCTTCTTTTCCTTGGAATTTGGTTTATAAATAGTTAATTTTGGGCTTCATGAAGTTGATCACCACAAACTGAGCCCTTCCAGCTTGCCCCAAAAGGAAAAACCCAGCGTCTTCACTCCTGGCTGGAGAATTCCCCCAGTCCAGAGGAGCAGAGATCCATTTCTGGCTGTTCACAGGCACAAGGTGGGGATTCAGTTATTTGAATATTCTCCTTTAAAATCAAATTGTGGCAACATGCAGTTATTAACTTAAAATGCACCCAAACTGTGTGAAAGCACGTGTTTTGCAGTAGTTAGATCATGGCGAAGCTGTCAGTATTTCAAATTTGGCCATCACAGGGAGGCTGCAACCGAGGCCTTGCTGAAAGCTTTTCCAAAATCTGTCTTTTTTTACCAGCTGTTTTTTCTCAACCCACTGAATTTTGGCATCCAACTATTAAACTCAGGTTCACTGAGCTGGTGATGCTTTGCCCTCCTCATTCCTTTTCTTACGTTAGAATAAAATCTTTGCCAGATACAGTCACGAAAGGATCTCTCAGCATCTGCAGGAGGTGATTTTCTGGTAGCACTGAGTTCATATTTATTTTGGTTACCTATTTGTTGCTTCTCACAGTACTTGTGGGTGTTTTCAAAGGAAGAGTTGTGATGGCTGTGCCTGTGTGTGCTGCAGTGTGGATGGACACACTTCAGGAAGGAGCCGAGGATCCTGCACGTTGCTTCAAACAGTGACTCTCAGTTGTTCTATGGCTTTGATCTTTAACTCAGCAACCTAAATATCTTATTTGGTGTTCTCACCTCGAAGAGAAACTGGTTTGAGGGCTTTTAATAAGGCATTTTTGGAGAATGATCAGCAGGAGCCCAGTCTTTCAACAAAGAAAAATAAATCATTTTTCTGCTGGACAGAGACTTTGGGCTTTTATTTTTCACTGGAACATTGTAGTTGGTGCTGAGTTGGTGATCTCTGCACAGCTTTCCTGTGACTGTCTTGATCCCAGGGTGGAATCTCTGAAATCTGAAGACTTTTTGTTCATCAAAAGAACTGATCTCTGGTTCAGCCTGTGGAGATTTTCCTGTCATTCCCTCAGCTGAGAGGGTCTGTCCGGTTTGTCTGATAATCCTCAGGTTATGTCTGAGCCCTTCTCTCTAATCAAGCCACAAACTGTGTTTTGAAGCTGAACTGCTGCTTCCTCCCGTGCTCTGTCCCTTTGGTTTTTCAGTTGCCCAGAATTCCATAACTCTGTGCCCGTTTCCTCCCAGCAGGACTCGGTGCAGAGATGGGGCCCCGGCGGAAAGCTGTGAAAGCGAGCGCAGTGAGCAGGGAAGGGGCAGACTCTACCAAAGCTGAGGAGCCAAAAGATTACATGAACCAACTCTCTCATGAAGTGCTTTGCCACATCTTTAGGTGAGCAGCCTGGCAGAAATCAATTTAGTGCTTATTATTTTATAGTTCTCTTTTTTTTTTCCCAACTTCACCTGCTTGTGGCACACGGTGAACTGTGAATGTGCCACGAGTGAATTTGTGGGTAAAAAGGATGACAAATGGTTTTTTCAGTCCCCAAAATTCATTTGGAAAATGAAAATTAATTTATGAGTGTTAGAATGAAGAAGAAATAAACAAGTGATTTAATTCTGTTCTAAGTGTTGATTTTAGAGCAGAAGTACACCTTGGGTAGGGCCCAGCTGAGATGATTCATGTTTGGGAATTGTTGCGTCTGCAGACGGGATCTGTGATGAGGATGTGACCTCCCCTGCAGCAAAGTCGTTCTCCCAGATGTTCACTCAGCCCTGTTATCCAAAAATAATGCCTCACCAACAAGTTCTTTGGAAACAGAAACGCGCCACAATATTTGGAAATTGAGCTTGCAGTGTGTGCTAGAAAATGAAAGTAACTTAATTAAGCCTGTTGAGGCAAATGGCTTGGGCAGCAGGGTTTGGGTTGGTTTAATTAGATTTAAGGAAGAAATCCTTCCCTATGAGGGTGGGGAGGCCCTGGCACAGGGTGCCCAGAGAAGCTGTGGCTGCCCCTGGATCCCTGGCAGTGTCCAAGGCCAGGTTGGACAGGGCTTGGAGCAGCCTGGGACAGTGGAAGGGGTCCCTGCCCAGGGCAGGGATGGGACTAGATGGGCTTTGAGGTCCCTTCCAACCCAAACATTCTGTGATTCTGTGATTTATTAGAGAACTAAATCATCTGTGCATTTAATATTATAGTTGCATGAATATTCTATATTCAGTGTAGAAACTGCTGAGTCACTCTGCTTAGCAAAACTCCACATTTCATGAGAGCGCAGCCCGAAAATTGTGCTTGAGTGAACACGGTGCGGTGCTGGAAATCCCCACATTGCTGCGGCCAGGCGCTGGTCTGTGGCAGTGCTGGAGGCTGCAGCTGTGCTAAAGCAGGGCTGTTTTTGCTCTCCCAAGGTACCTTCCCTTGCAGGACATCATGTGCATGGAATGCCTGTCCCGGAAGCTGAAGGAGGCGGTGACGCTGTACCTGCGCGTGGTGAAGGTGGTGGATCTGTGTGCGGGGCGTTGGTGGGAGTACATGCCCACAGGTGAGCTCCCTGCTGCTCCCTGCCACCTACCTGTGCCAAATAAACCTCACATTGCTTGGATGCTCCCTTCCTTTGGGTGGCTGCCTTGAGGAGTGCTTTGCCAAGTTTCTGTCTGTGTGTAAATACAGGTTTTGGGTTTTGCTGTGTTAGGTCATGGGTTGGACTTGATGATCTCAAAGGTCTTTTCCAACCCAGTTCGTTCTGTGATGCTGTGACTGGGGGTGCTCTGTGGCCACCTGTCAATACAATCTGTGTTTGTCTGATTGTTGGAAGGGAGTTTATCCAGGGGTTATGCCATGAAGAGGCTGTTTGCATGCAGACAGGAAAAAATGCAATGGAGTGAGAGAGCAACTCATCTGCCAGCACTTAACAATGTAAGGATAAGTTCTGATGTCACACCTCAAGTCACCTGCAGATCAGTAGATAAATTTGTCAATCTAGGTGAACCCTGTGAGTACCAGGATTTCTGTTGGGTTTAAATTGCACTGCTGGGATTTGGTGGGGGACAGAGCTAAAAAAATTAAAGGACTTACAAACTGAGATGGATTAGGGCTGGTATCAGGCAAGTGTTTAGATCTGACCTAAAATTGATGTAAATACAGGCAACTTACCCAGTTAAAATCCTTTTTATGTGCTGAATTACATTAGAATAAAATAAATCTTTGCTTTAAGAAACCATCCTGTTTCTGTGAGAAGTGTGAGCTGTGGTGAATAGTGAACTGAAGTAAGGGATACAGCTGGGATTTTTTTTTAGCCGTGGAGTTGATAAATGGAATTCCAGGAAAAATAGACACACACAGCTTCATGTGAGGAGGGAGAGAGCACAGTGAACCCTGCAGCCATGCAGCTCCTCTGAAGAAAACCTGTAGCAAACCTGCAAAATTCAAGGCAGAGGAGTATTTAGATTATGATTTCTAGAATGTGGAAGTAAAGGAAAAGCTATTGCTTCACCAAATGCATCTTTCAACATCACAGAACTTGTACTGCCACAGAGAGAGAGAAGTGTGTTTGGCTTTCCCTTCACAGCTGAGTGTCTGCTGCCACACCAATACCAAATGTGTTGTTGTTGTCTTAGGTTTCACTGATTCCAGCTTCCTAACGCTGCTGAGGAAGATGCCAGACATTGAACAACTTTATGGTCTTCATCCCAGGTATCTGGAAAGGCGCCGAGTCCGTGGCCACGAAGCTTTCAGCATTCCTGGAGTTTTAGAGGCTTTGCAGGCCTGTCCAAATTTGCTGGTGAGTGGCTGGCTGGGGAGAGAACCTCCTTCAGCACTGTTAAAAATTGTGACAGGGACTTGGTGCTTCCAGGGCTTTGGTTTAGACCTGGCTGCACAGGGAGCAGTTAATTGTGACCCTGTTTGCCAATGACAGCTATTTTTAGTTGCACCACTGGCAATCCCAGGTGCTCCTAAGCCCAGCAGTGAATTAAAGCTCTGATCCCTCTGCTTTTAAAAAGACAAGTCTTGCTCGAAATTAAGTGGTTTAAGCTTGCATTCTGTAGTTTACATGGTTAAGAGGATGTTGTTGTTGAACTGGTGTTAGAGCATTTGCTTTGCTTCCTTTTATGCAGGGTGTTGAGACCTCTCATTTAGAGCTGGTGGAAGCTATTTGGACATACATGCCCCAAGTCCACATTTTAGGGAAGTTTCGTAATCGTAATGGTGCTTTTCCAATTCCTCCTGAGAACAAGCTGAAAATTCCTATAGGAGCTAAAATTCAGACTTTGCACTTAGTAGGTGAGTGTGGTCATGGTGAAGTAATTGGCTTCAACACAGGTGGATTTAAAGGCTTTGAAACTCTGCAAATTTGTAATTCTTTTGAGGAGAGGGAGTTTGGGCTGTGGCATCTTGGAGATCTTAGTTGGATATTTGATAGCAGGTGCAGAGGGCAAGTTCTAAAGAATTATTGACAGATCAAGGTGAAGAACTTGTGTTTCAAGTGTTCACAGCTTTTCTCACTTGCCACAAAGCACAGAAAAGCTTCCTTTTGAAAGCCAGGAATTTGTCATGCAGCTGAATGGTTTAAAGCTTGTTTAAAATGTTTGTTTGTTTTGTTTATGTATTATTAGGGGTGAATGTCCCTGAGATCCCTTGTATCCCAATGCTGAGGCACCTTTATTTGAAGTGGGTGAGACTCACCAAACCACAGCCTTTTAAAGATTTCCTTTGTATCAGCTTACGTGCTTTTGTCATGAGGAACTGCGCTGGTAAGAGGGATTCTTCCTGTCTGAAGGGGATGGTAGAGCATGTAGGAAATCTGGTTCTGTTAAAGTCTTGGAATTCCACATTCTGAGAGCAGCCCTTGTTTGATTTGTGGTGTTGGACAGAAATCTCTCCCTGTCCTGTCCCTGGCTTGGTGCTGTGTGGTTCTGTTGACTTCTTGCTCTAGAGGGATATGTGTGGATGTGTTTTAATTCTTCCATGGGATAATTCAGGGAGAAGTGAACAATCTGCTTTGTCTTTCTGGCCTTGTTGTGTGCAGGACCCACAAACTCTCTGAAGTACGTTCCCCTGGTGACAGGCCTGGCTTCTGCCAGGAATCTGGAGCACTTGGAACTGGTCCGTGTTCCATTTCTTGGAGGACTTATCCAGCACGTGGTAGAAGACAGCTGGAGATCAGGTGGGAAACTCCTAATCCCTCACACTTCAACAAAAAAAAAAAAAAAATAAAAGCTTCAGCAGATTCTGGGAGTTTTTTGTCTGTAGTCTATCCTTTCCCGAGTGTTATTTCCAAGTTTGGCACTATAATCATGGTGCTAAATATGCTCTGTATTGGGTATAATTTTGATATTCTAACTGCAATTAACTCTTAATGAGCTGCACTTGCTGGTGAGCAGAACTAGGATTGGAGGAGTTGGGTGCAAATATTTGCTTTATTGATTTGCTAAAAAATTCAAGACAACACTGGAGCAAATGTGTAGGGCTGAAGGCTGTGGTGTGAGAGTGAAGTGTAAGAAGGGTGTTCTTTATTTGCCAGGTGGTTTCAGGAATTTGCACACTATAGTTCTGGGAGCTTGCAAGAATGCACTTGAAGTGGATCTTGGCTACCTCATCATAACTGCTGCACGAAGGTACCTCCCTTCAGATCTCTCTTTGCTTCTCCTTTTTCGAAATAAATGTCTTGGGAATGACAACAACTGTCAAGGTTTAAGGAATACACATGTAAACTTTGCTTAACAGGAGTGTTCTGTGATTAAAATAACTGCAAATACCCTCTGAATCCAGCCATTGCTGAAAGAATTCTCTTATTTTATTAGGACAGGGCACCTTCTTTCTTTCTGTGATTTGGCCTGAATTTTGATAGGAGCAATTCTGAATTCCCTGCAGGTTGCACGAAGTGCGGATCCAGCCTTCCTTGACCAAAGATGGTGTTTTTTCTGCTTTGAAGATGGCTGAACTGGAATTCCCACAGTTTGAAACTCTTCACCTAGGCTACGTTGATGAGTTTTTACTACAGTGTATGACACTTTTTATATACATAAAAACCATAAGGGTTACAGAAATTGCTCTGTTCTCAGTCATGTTCTCAGTGATTAATAAGAACATTAACATTGCACGTATTGAGGCTGCTGATCTCATACAGCCAAACCTGGTTTTCCTCACTTCCTGAAACTGGGAAAGCTCAGCTTTATTAAAGGAATGATCTGATCAATAAGGGGGTAGAAAATCCTGCTATAAAAGGCAAATTTACTGCTGTGTCTGCTCCTCTCTCTTTTATAGGTAAAATGACGAGTACGGACTTGGTGAGGTACGGCTTGGCTGATGTGGTTGAAAACCCAGGAATTATTACAGATATTGGTATGAAAGCTGTAAATGAAGTTTTTTCTTTCATCAAGTATCTGGTCATTTACAACTGCCCACATCTACATAACCCAAATAATTGGATCACAGGTATTGCACACCTTTGAAATTTCAGAGCTATTCTATGAATTTCTGTGCTAAACCAGAATTTCTCTGCTCTAGTACTGCTTGTTCTGTTGTTAGTAAGTACAGTAGATGATGCTTGCTTTGGGGCCATGGTGATGCTGGGAACAGGATGGAGATACAGAGGATGCTGCTCTCAGATCTGAAAAGGGGGTAATGAACAAGGAGTGAGGTGGGAATCCCTGAGGAACGGCCTCTCTTGTGTTCCCAGATCACTCGAGGTGGACACGCCTGGTTGACCTGACCCTGGTGAGATGCCACGCCATTAAGCTGGACTCTTTCAGTCAGTTCATCGAGTTACTGCCAAGCTTGGAGTTTATTTCTCTGGACCAGATGTTTAGAGAGCCTCCAAAGGTAAATTCCACAGAATGGTTTGGCTTTTTCTTGTTGCCAGGATTTTTACGTGTTTCCATTTCATTGGCAACCTGGTGTGCTCCAGCTGCTGTGTATTCCCTGCAAAGTTGTCATTAATCAAATTGGTAAGATTAGTGAGAAATTACTTAGATTGGTAAGAAATTACTTTGGTTTGCAGTTGCTTTTAGCATGATCTGCTGGGGAGAGTGGTGCTGCTTCTGCCAATGGGAGCAGTGGCAGGGAGTGAACGTGTGATCAGAAAATAAAACTCATTGATTCTATCGAAAGTAAAACTCACTGATTCTCTCAAGGTCTCTGCTGATGCTTCACTGTGCTGCTGCTTTTTATATTATTTTTTCCTCTTAGGCCTCTCTTTACAATACTAAGTGGGTTTTATGATTTTTTTACTGGGTGAAATGGGAGTAGTGTTTCGCTGTTGAAATGTTTTCAAAGCTTAGGAATTTATTTCTTCACGTTGTCCCCTCCCACCCTGTAACACAAATCCGTGGTAAGCTGCTGGCATGCAATGAGAAGTGCCCATGTAAAATCTGCTTCCTGTGGTCATTAATGGTGCCTTGAGGCTGCTGTGTGCTGGGGAGACTCTGATCTGCTGTTTGTGTAGATGTAATGATCCCACAGCAAATTAACAGATTAACACAATTAATAGATTAAAATTAAGTGCTTTGAGGAGTTCCCTTTCATTGGGAGTTTAACTGTAAATTTTCTGGGTTGCCAACCTGAAGGTGGACATGTGCAGTCAGGAAATCTGAGGGACAGTTTCCCTTTTACAATCCCAGACAATTCCAGCAGAATGGTTTTCCTGTTGCCATTAGGGAATGTTGAAGAGTCCCTGTTTTCAAATCTGAATTGCTGCTCTTGGTTTCCAGGGTTGTGCTCGTGTGGGCCTAAGTGCAGGCACAGGAATTGGGGTCTCCTCTGCCCTGGTGAGCAATCAGAACTCCAACAATGACAATGACAACAACAACAACCACCAGAACAACAACAACAACCCCAACATCCACCACAACAACCACCAGCACCCCAACGAGCAGAACGAGGAGAACGAGCTGCGCCAGGAGGGCCCTGCTGAGGAGCAGCAGATTGGGGCTGAGGGTAATCCTGGGGGACCTTCTGGAGGTGTTTGCAGCTGAGGGGAACCTCTGGGATCCTTTGGGGGTGATTTGCAGCTGAGGGTAATCCTTGGGGTCCTTTTTGGGGTGATTTACAGCTGAGGATAATCCTTGGGGACCTTTGAGGGGTGATTTTATCTGCATTCCCCCTCACACAGGCTCCTGGTGAAGATAAATTGAAAGCTTGTTGCTGTTTCAGCTCCTGGTGTGGAGCTTTAATCTTTTCTGTGCCACATCTGTGCCAGCTGTGTGATAAAAGCTGTCACCGTGCAGAGCTGGGTGTCACTACAGCTGTAGGCTCTGTGTGACATCCTCTGGGGAGGTGCCAGGACTCCTCAGGGCACAGCTGGGAGAACATCCCAGTGTTGGTGGTGTATTTTTAATATTCCCCAGCAAAGGCAGAAGTCCCCGGAGGGAATGAAAATGTAAATCCTGGTTATGCTGCTCTCTGCATAAAACAAGACTTTTGCGGAGGAGGGGAAAACCTGAGCAAACTAAACCCCAAAAGTTAGGCTGGGCTTTGGCTACAGAGATGTAGAACAAATCTGTGAGAGACTTTGTGCAACCCAGAGGCTCACCAAGGGAATCAAGGCAGTTATTATTTATTTCTTGTGGGTGCCTGAGGGCTCTCTTCATTCTGTTTCCTATTCCTGACCTCCTCTTCCCTTTCCAGCCCTGAATGAGATGTAGGAGGTGGCACAGGAAGAAGGGGAGGCTGCTGGGCAGGCCCAGAATGAGCTGCCAGCTCCCAGCCAGGCTGTTGTTCCCATGGAGGTGGATGAAGAGCAAGCAGGTAACTCTGGCTTTGGGAAGAAATCACCTTTTGGTATCTCCCTGAGGGATTCATTTTCCAGTGTAAGTCTGGTTTTGGATGTTTTGCTTCAGCTGGGTTGTCTCATTTGGAGTGATGATGTTAGCACAGCTTAAGTTATTCCGTGTCAGAGCCCAGAGTTTTCTTTGCATATGCAGGGAAATACCTTGACCTTAAAGTCTGATTTTTGTGCTCAGTACAATAAAAGTCAAGGCCTGAACGAGCTTGTCCTGTTCCTCTGTAGGTGTTCATGACCTTCCTTCTTTCATTGCAGCACTTGGGTTCCTTTTTGCTTTTTCTCAAGCCAGCACAACTGGTTCCAGTGTTAATTGAATTTGTATTAGTGGTACAAGGCAGTCTTGATTTCTTTTATTGCCACTTTTTGCTGGACAATAAAATCTTCTACTGAATATCCCAACAACATGAAGTAGCATTCCATTGTGCCACTCTTCCCTTCCAAACCAGAATCCTTCAATGCTGAAATGTGGTATTTTGCTCTAATGGGTGGTTAAATTGACTCAAATTAATTTCTTACCATTTTTTTCAAGCAGTGCAAAAAGTTCTTCAACCCTTTAATCCCTGCTTGGTTAATTTTTACATGAACTGTTGATACTCTCCTTCTCAGGACCAAGTGGAATTCAACCTGTTGTAAAACCAGCTCCTATTACCATCCATGATTCAGACAGTGAGGATGAGGAGGAAAACATGGGCACTTCCAGAGCCTGCATCTCCAACAGCATTGCACAGAATTACTCAGATGGGGAAGAGAAGAGCAGGGATCCAGTGGAAACCAGGGAACCTTCAGGTGTGCAACATTTATTCGTAAGCTTCAGTCTTTCCATCAGGTTCAGGTTCATTTCTAGCTTAGTTTGGAATGTGGGATGAAGGTGTAAGGACCTATTTTGAGCTCCAGTCACAGATGTTGTATGGAAACAGAAATGGTGGTGCTGCACTGATCAGAAACCTGCAGCTCCTCTTTGAGATTCCCAAGTGGACAGAATTTATCGTGCCTGTGAGCCCCCAGTGTGGATGTCAGTTCTGGTTTGAGGGGGAAATAATCTCTGTTTGGAGAGAATTTGCATCAACTTTTGTACTGCCAGTATTGGGGATTTGTGGCCTGGGGTATGTAATGAGCTGAGAGGATTAAGACAGTAGACATTCAAGGAGGAATTTCCCCATGGAAAGGGTGCTCAGGCCTTGGCAGGGGCTGCCCAGGGAGGTTTGGAGTGCCCATCCCTGGAGGTGTCCAAGGAAGGGCTGGAGGTGGCACTGAGTGCTCTGGGCTGGGGACAAGGTGGGGATGGGGCACAGGTGGGACTCCATGGGCTGGGAGGGCTTTTCCAACCTCAGTGGTGATCCTGGGATTAAGTTCTGTTATGATTTGTACACTGCTCAGTGGGGGTTTTTATTCACCTGTGAGCTGAGAGTGCTGTTACTGCTGGCAGCACTGCCCAGACCCAGGAGGGGGAGCTGAGGGTTGCTGCTGAAACGTGAACTTCAGTCCTGTCTCTGTTCCTGTTTGATTCCTCAGATGTGTTGCTCATATTTAAGAAAACAGAAGCCTCTCTAGATGTTAGAAAAAAATCCCTCCCTGTGAGGGTGGGGAGGCCCTGGCACAGGGTGCCCAGAGAAGCTGTGGCTGCCCCTGGATCCCTGGCAGTGTCCAAGGCCAGGTTGGACGGGGCTTGGAGCAGCCTGGGACAGTGGAAGGTGTCCCTGCCCATGGCAGGGGTGGCACTGGGTGAGCTTTAAGGTGCTTCCGACCCAACCCATTCCACATTCTTTGATTCTGTTACCAGTGTGCCTTTCATGTTATTGTGCCTGTGTGACAGTGAGCTGCTCTGGGGCACTTCGGTAGATTTGTGTGACAAACCCTCCAGCACATCTCTCCAAAAATAGCTACAAGACATTACAGAGACGCAGCAACAGCTGCAAATACTAATAATTCCCATTCTTGGGAAGATTGTCATTGGCCTCTGGGCTGCCCTGTGTTTTCAGTAGCCTTTGGCAGAGTAAGGCTCACATCGATGTGAGGTTTCTCACTGTTGTCCCTCCCTTTGCTCCTGCAGTGAGCGGCAAAGGCAAGACTCCCCTGCGGAAGAGATGCAGCAGCAGCCACGGGGGCCAGGCCAAGCAGTTCCCCAGTGAGGAGAGCAGCTGTGAGAAGGGCTGCCAGGTGACCAGCGAGCAGATCAAAGCTGACATGAAAGCAGCCAGTGACATGCCCGAGAGGAGCAAGAGCAAGGATTCCTACGGCAGCTGCAGCAACGCTTCGGGATCCGCGGGAACGCCCAGCTCCTGCAGCGCTGCTTCCCCCAGTCCTGACTGTGCCCAGCCAGCCCAGAGCCACTCTGCTGGCACCAGCCCAGCAGCTGGAGAGGAGCCCGGGCACTGTGGCTGCTCTCCTTGCAAAAGGGAAGGCTCCAGCGAGGGGGAGCCTGAGGAGAGCTCCGTTTGTTGCCGCTGTTCCTGCAGGGCCGCGCAGCACAGGACGAGCGGGGGGTGTGATGGGGAGTGCCCCTCCACGAGTGGAGCCTGCAGGGACGGGCCAGACTTTGCACTTAGGACACTGCCAGACTGTGGGGCTGCAGGAGAGCCCGGGGATGACAGGACTAGTGGGAGTGCCTGTGGGGCTGGCAGCCAGGAGCAGAGCACGCAGCCCCCGAGCTGGGAGCTGGACTGCAAGGAGGAGTATCCTCGGAGACCCCTGACCAGGGCCAGGAGCAGGCTGTCCCACGTGCCTCTGGTGTCAGAGCCAGGTAGGACTTACACACAGAGTAACACTGAGTAAATGTGGTGCTACCATGAGACAGCTCTGAGCAACTGCAACTCCTCCAGGGAGCTCTGATGTGGAGCTTGTTAGTCAGGGATTTAAACCTGAGGGGTTTGAAAGGTCAGAGCTTGATGGAACAGAGGTCCCATCACCAGGTAAAATCAGATTTCTCTGAAAGTGCCACTGACTTTCCTCCATGCAGCTCTGTTTGTGTTCTCCACACAGTCTAACCAGTATTTGCTTTACTCCTTCGAAAAGCAAATGCAGTTTTTTGGTAGCTCTGCCTGCCTGTGAAGGCTGTGATTCATTGAAACATAATGAATGTTTCCCCATTAAAATCCTCCCTGGAAAGGCAGCAGCTACACTTAGATCTGAACAAGAAGGCAAAGGTTATAACTGATGCTTTATCAACCAATAAAGTTGTAATTAATATAATTAATATTTAATTATGAATAATTAATTATTAATAATTAATAATTAATATAATTGAGCCAGGCTTTTGGACCTACATTAGGTTCTGCTTCCAAGTGTTTAAGGCAGGGTGATCAAACTTACTGAAAATTGTCCTTTTATTAAATACCTTCATCCCTTCACATTATTGTTTTGTTCAACTGACATAAAATAAAACCCCTGAGGGGCTGGAGTGAAGGGAGAAAACAACAGATGTGAGAGGGGAACTTGCTGTTTCTTTCAAATATGCTTGGTTTCCAAAATAATCATCTTAGTCTGGCACAGGCTCATATATCCAGGATTCTTTGCTGGGAATATCTGGCAGGTAAAATGAAACTGAAAGATGAAATGTGCTGCTTACAGAGCTGTGAGTGTTGGAGGTAAGGGAAGATTGAGAGCAAATTCCTGCCTCTGTTAACATGGAATGATTCAAACACTTTATATCCTGGTGTTTTTCCAGTTTATTTAATGCTCCCAAGTATTAACAAAGCCTAAATCACCTCAGATGTTGTGCAGGTAGATGCAGCTCAGATTTGAAGAAGAGATCTTGCTATTAAATTTAAAATGTCTGTTTCCTACCTTATGATTGGTAATTATTTGGGGATCTTTGTGCACATGCCATATGTTTTAATAAAGTCAAAGAAAGCTTAGTTTTAGTAAAATAAATTATCATTTTGATCTGGTAATGACAGATAATTAATTCTAGGACATTTTTTTCTCTTCCTGTTGGAAATAACGCTGGTGGTGATTTCTTTTCAAAGACTCATCTGTTAAATCAAGCAGGAATTTGATGTCCTTGGTGCAGCTTGGGAATGTTAAAGTATTTCATACCTGGGCATCCTTTGCAATATTAAGAAAAACTTAGTGGCAGTTACAAAGAACAGATTTTCCAGTAGTTTGAGGTAATTTCTACTATTTAAACATTAAAGCTATTTTGGGTCTTGTATTTGTCAAGGATGTTCTGTTTCCTGCAAAGAATCAAGTGTAACCTAACCATGAATCTTCTTTTCTTTTCCTGGCTCCACATCTTTCTGTGGTGTTGGACTGTCGGTTCAGCATTCCTGGGTTTTCCTATAAAGTTACTTAATGGGAATAATTCTAAGCACAAAGCTGACAGTGGGGTTTGAGCAAGGAGAAGAGATTTGTTTTGAAGCCAGGCAGGTGTTTGGATTTACCTGTGTGGGAAAAGTTCTCATGGGCTGTTCTCAGCTATCCTGAAATGGAGCACAGGAGAGATTTTTCCATGTTTTTGTTTCCAGAAGTAGCAAAGCCAAAGCCAAGGCAAACCACCAAGAGGAAAAGGACAGCTGACAAATCCACCAGTACCAGTGACCCCGTGATTGAGGATGATCATGTTCAGGTAGGGGCTTTTCCTGCCCTTTCTGCAGCTTTATCACCATGAACACCTGTTGGGAACTGAAGCTGTGTTACATTAATTCATATCCTCCTGTATCTTGTAAAATTCAGTTTATTTTCCCTTCATTTTTACCCTGTCATACTTTTTTTTTTCTTTTTTTTTTTTTTTCATTTTCCCCAGGTACTGACTTTGAAATCCAAAAACCTCGTAGGAATCACACTGACCAACTGTGGAATAACAGATTTGGTGCTGAAAGACTGCCCCAAAATGATGTTCATCCATGGTATGTGCTTTGTGTCAGGGCTGCCTGCTCCCTGTGGCATCATTGGAAATTCCTGAAAGAATTCAAGTCAGGCCACTGCTCATTTTGTATTCATCAGCTGCATTGCTGATGAATTAGAACTCCAGATATTGCTGCTTCCCACTTTGCATGTCTCTTATAACAGCTTTAATAAAGATTAATATCTGAAAATCAACAGCTGAAATGATCTGACAATTAGGGAGATGAGATGTTTATTGAAGAGTGATAATACAATAATTAGAAGTTGATGAAATGAGTTTGAGTACCTTGTTTTTCTCTCATTTCTTCATGCTCCCATAGATTTTTTTAGCTGACAGGATGATGCTTTTGCTCCTTGACATGATAAAAATCTTGTTTTCAGTGCTGGCACTTAGGTTGCATTAGTTTCACGTGCCAGGGTGTGACTGCTCCTGGATTGGGTTATTTAATGTTTTCTGCAACATCTAAATGAAGATTTTTTCTTCTGACATGAGATCTGTCTGCTTAGCAGAAATAAAGGAATGATTTCTTTATTCCAGAATACTTAGAACACACATTGATTTGGAAGGAAATTTTGATTACATGAGCAGCGTTGCTAGAAAGGAAACAATTTTATTTTCCATTGTGTGCCTTCACAATCCTCTGTGTTTGTGCTGATTTTGGAAGTTGTGGCAGCCCACAGACCGTTTCAGTGAAAGGAAACAGAAGGAGAAAAAGGTTATTAGATGAAATTTGACACGGCCTTTTAAAAGGCCGCTTCTAGCAAGCTCACAGCTGAAAAGTTTGATGATAGTATGGAAAAAATGAAGAGCTGGGCTATATCTGATATAGTTATGTAATTTTTTGGTACTTACATTGCTTGTTTGCCTCCTTTTGAACCTGCCAGCCTTGAAAATCCCTGCCAGGAGGTTCCTGAGGTCTTTTATTTCCTTTTAATACCTTGGCTTGCTCTTTTCTAGCTACAAGGTGCCGTGTGTTGAAACACTTGAAGGTAGAAAACGCCCCCGTTGTGAATCGCTTTGACTACGCCCAGTGCAAGAAGCTCAACATGGATCAGGTCCTGGACCAGATCCTCAGGATGCCCCCAGAGAGGAACAGGATCATTTACCTTCGTCCCATGCAGCAGGTACAGAGCCAGCCTGGATTCTCTGGGAACGCCCATGGAGCTCTGCCTGGGGGTTTGCAGTTGAGACAGGAGATGTTACAACAACACAACTCTGGAATTGGGTTGTTAAAAGCCCAGCAAGGCTTTTATTGCAGAATCTGCTACTTGGATTTTAAGATATTCTGATGGATTAAATTTGAACATTCACTCTCTCCAGTATTCACTGCATTAGAAGATACTGTAAAATAGGATGCATTGAATTAATTTCAAACTGAATCACTCAAACTGCAAGAACTTGGGTGCTCCTTGGAGCTGTGTGTGAGCAGAGCATCAGGCACAGGGATCTGACATCCCTAAGCCATGTCCTGTGAGATTTAGGAGCAGCAGAGTTTGGTATGCTGGAGGCAGCATCCCCATCCCCTCCTGAGGCTGAAGTGTTGCAGGACACTGATGGGACTGGGAGCCACCCTCTCCTCCCCCAGGCTGTGTAGGACCTGGAAGCAGGGACATTTAGGGAGTTGTTTAAGTCATTGGATAAAGATTTATGAGGGCTTCATATAAGATCTGGAAGGCTGGGATTGTTTAACTTCATCCCTCTGTGGTGCTGCTCCTCTCCTGCTTTTCATGGCTTGGTTTGCCAAGGAGGGAAGGTTGTTTGTACATAAAACCCATAAAATCAGCTTTGCTTTAAAATCACATCTCTTAAAGGACAGTGGTAAAAAATACTGGGTGGGAACAAAAATCCAAATCACTGATCCCCTCCTCCTAACACGAATCCTGAGGAGTGAAGGTAGTTTTAGACCATTCTGTAATTTTACGGAGTTTATTTCCACACTGGAGTTGGGAAACACATCAGAAATCAGACATTTCCCATCCAGTTCCAGTACTCAAGAAGCTGATTTGGCAGAGCTGCACTGGGGAAGTTTCACTCCCCTCAGTTCTGTATTTATTTATTTCTTTGTGTATTATATATTTATTTATCTTATTTATGTACTTATTTGTGTTGTTAAAATTCCCTCTCACTGCCATGTTTCCCTGGAGTTTGGGGATTCGGTCGATGTCTGTTTGCTGTTGACTCTGCAGCCCCATCCCAGTGTTTGTGGTGCTCTTTGTCCCCAGGTGGACACGCTGACTCTGGAGCAGAAGATCTTCAGTGGCCCCTACCCCTACCACATCTGCATCATCCACGAGTTCAGCAACCCCCCCAACGTCCGCAACAAGGTGCGGGTGCGCAGCTGGATGGACACCATAGCCAACATCAACCAGTGAGTGCTGACCACAGCTGGGAGTGCTGACCATAACCAGGGAGTGGTGACCACAGCTGGGGAGTGCTGACCATCCCCAGTGAGTGCTGACCACAGCTGGGGAGTGCTGACCATAACCAGGGAGTGGTGACCACAGCTGGGGAGTGCTGACCATAACCAGGGAGTGGTGACCACAGCTGGGGAGTGCTGACCATAACCAGTGAGTGGTGACCACAGCTGGGGAGTGCTGACCATAACCAGTGAGTACTGACCACAGCTGGGGAGTGCTGACCATGACCAGTGAGTGCTGACCATAACCAGTGAGTACTGACCACAGCTGGGGAGTGCTGACCATCCCCAGTGAGTACTGACCATAACCAGTGAATACTGACCACAGCCACTGAGTACTGACCTTCCCCAGGGAGTACTGACCATAACCAGTGAGTCCTGACCACAGCCAGGCAGTCCTGACCCTAACCAGGGAGACCTGACCACAACCAGGGAGTATTTGCCCTCCAGAGACTCTGCCAAGGTGCCCTGGAGCAGCTGCAGCTCCAGACTTGCTCTATTCTGTCACCCAAATTAAAAAAAAATTCCATTTGGTTACTACTGGGGGTTGAATTCTGGATGGTGCAGTGTAAAATGTCAGTGTTGAGATGCATTTAATATAAAACAGACTGTAAACTCTTATGGAAAATCCTATAAATTCTCCAGCAACAACCACGTAATTCATCATATTCATCCAGTAGTAATGCAGTTGTACATTGAAGTCGTTGGGATGGCTGAGAAGTATCTTCAAAGCTGAAAACAAGTTATTTTTAAAAGAGTGATTTGCTCCAAGAAATAGTGTTGGTTTCTGTGGAAGGTGATGTTCAATCAGTAGCAGCTCCTGAAAATTCCCAGCAGCAGGGAATTGTGGCCAGTGGCTCTCATCCAGCAGTTCCAAACCTGTCCCTGTTGGCTGTGGTTGCTCTCCCAAGTGAAGGGATGGATGCTGAGTTGGTGTGAGGGTCCTGAGGGAGTTTTTTCACAGATTCAGGCACATTAAAAGAAAGGATGTGTATTAGGATTTCCCATTTGGTTTTCCTCCCTCCCCTCTCCCATTTCCTGGCTGTAACATCTCCCTCCTTCTCCCCAGAGAGCTGATTAAATACGAGTTCTTCCCTGAGGCCACCAGGACTGAAGAGGACCTGAAGAAATACCCCAAGTACCCCTGGGGCAGAGACATTTACACCCTGGAAGGTGAGAGCTGGTGGAGAGCTGAGGGCTCCCGCTCAGCCCCTTGCTTTGCATCATCACCAGGGCTGTGGAGAATGTTCCTTGGGAGGAAAGCAGGGAGACTCAGCTCAGTGGGGGAATAAGTGAGGAGATGCTTTGTGATATTCAAGGGGATTTAAGAGGGCTGGTGCTGCAGGGGTGATGTTTTCCTCTTTGCATCCTCATCCTGTCCCTCTCCCAGGCATTGTGGATGGTGCTCCTTATTCCATGATCACTGACTTCCCCTGGCTGAGGTCCCTGAGGACAGCAGAGCCCAACAGCTACGCCAGATATGACTTTGAGGATGATGAGAGGAGTAAGTAACCTGCTTGGATTCCTCACACAACTTGGTTATTTGGCAATGCATCCCTTTGTTTTTCAGTTTTCTGGTCCTTAGGCTGGTTTTGGTAGATCTATTGTTAAGGTAGGCTGGAGAGAAGTGAGAAAACTCACAGAAATTTGACACAAAAGAGTTAAAAACTACTTGAAAACTCTGGAATGTGGGTTAGAATTCATTGTAGATGTGGCTCTTTCTATTTAGGAGCTTGTTTGCTAAAATAAGATGGTAGGCAGTGCCTGGGACTCAATTAAAAACCTTGCTGGGTAGCAGAGAAAATATGTTCTTCTATTGCTTAATTAGGAACATCTTGGAATCTCCTTCGTTAGAGGTATTTTTAATTGATCCTGGTTTGGATATTCTTATCCAGCTCCAGTTCAGGAATCTCAAGAGGATGAGGAAGAGGTTTTTGGGGTTTTTTTGCTGTACCTTTCTCTGGTTTTATTGTTCAAAATTTTTTAAGTTGTATTTTAGACTGATGTAATTTAATTTTATTTTAACCTGCCTTAATGCTTGTAGTTCAGTATGAAGGCTGAATTACCAAAAAATTGATAAGTATTTGATTAAAGAGTCAGGATGTTCAAAGAGCGATGGTGTTAAAGCCATGAAAAACAAGGAGAGCGCTGCTGCTTTATCCTTAATTGCTGTTGTTTATAAAACATGTAAGTAATGGATAACCTGGAATTATGTCAGAGAGGCCTCAGGGAGAGGGTTTGTGATGCTCTGGGATTCATTTCACTCCCAGACATTTGGACATGAGGACTGGAGCCATGGAAAACTTTAAATACAGGGAATGCAGGAGAGAACATTCCCGGTCAGGGGAAGACTCTTCCCTTTGCCTCTTTTGCTGAGTCTGAGTGCAAAACCAGCCTGGCTGGTGAATATTTTTGGGAGACACATCCCCTTTTCCTCGTTGTCTTTCCCCAGCCACCATCTACGCCCCGAGGAGGAAGGGGCAGCTCTCAGCTGACATCTGCATGGAGACCATCGGCGAGGAGATCTCGGAGCTGCGCCAGGTCAGGAAAGGGGTGTTCCAGAGGGTCGTGGCCATCTTCATCCACTACTGCGATGTCAATGGGGAGCCCGTGGAGGATGACTACATCTGAGGGGTGCCCCCAGCCTGCCCTCCCTCCCTTCCTCCCTCCCTCCCTCCCCCTGGCACTGCTGGCCAAGAAAAAGCAGGATTTTTTCCAAATGCAAAGCATTTCCCACCAAGGCGCCCTCGGCTCTCCCTCTGGCCAGGAGGATGTAGTTAAATGTAAAGTGGAAAGTACAAATTGTATACTAAGAGTTGTACATAGAGGAAACAAACAAAAAACTTCCTAATACTGAGACTTTATTTCATATGTTTATACAATTTAATTTAAGTTCCATTTTAATGAAGGCCAATAATTAGGAATGGGGAAGAAGATTTGATCTTTTCAGCCCATGCAATTCATAGCAGTATTTTTTTTTCCCCCTTACAAACAACAATTCCATTTGCTGTGTTCAAAAGAGTCATCAGAGTCTCTTTTAATCTGTGCCTTTTTCTTGAGCATTTAAGAGTCCAGTCTGAGTAAACCTGTTGAGCACAATCTTGGTGTCTTGTGTGCATTTTTGGAAGGGTCAGAATATTCTCCAGCTGTTGCAAAGAAGGCCAGAAGCAGGCAAAAAAAATGTAGAGAATTTGGTGATCTGTGGTAGTTTCTAGAGATACCCAATCATTTTTGGGGGGAAGGAACCCCCCGTGTTTAGCACCTTGCAAACAGAATGTTCTCAAGCATTTTGTACTGTTAGATGTCATTTTCATGGTGTACTTGACTCTGTACTATGGAAATCAAGTTGCTGATTGTTGGTTCCTCTCTCTTGAACATAAATCTGCCCATTCTGGCTGTCTGGAAGCTGAGCTTTCCCTTCAGGCAGGCAGAAAAGGGGATGTGGAGCTGCACAGGGTCCGTGTGACACAGCCAGGGAGCTTTGGGGCTGGCTTGTGCTCACTCCTGAATGCACATTTTCCATGTGGTCAGTAAAAACTGCTGCTATTTGCCCCAAAATGTGTGTGTGTTGTGTATTGAAAGGTGCTCATGGTGCCCACAGGGGTTTGGGGGGGATTTGCTGCCAGGGCAGGTGTAAAATGCACATTTTGGTGTTGCACTCACAGGGTGTCCAGGGCTTGGAGAGGCCAATTGCCAGCTCTGGAAGTGGCTGCTTGAATTCCCAGCTCTGGCCTGGTCTCTCATCCATGCTTGTTTAAAATTGGTGTTCCCAGCCTAAAAAATGACTCTTCCTGAGGTAAAATCTGTACAGTTTCGAGCATTTTATCCGATTTTGCTCATCATCCTGATGGTGATTGTCTGAATTTGGGGTAAATGTGGCTGATGGGGATTTCTGTGATTTTAGCTCTGTAAAACTGAGGTAAAACTGCTCTGCACAGTAAAGCCAGTGCTGGTTTTCTCTGCCTCTCTGTGGGGATTCTTGGGATAATGTGGAAATAGAAATACATGGGATAAGAGGAGGAGAATGGTGCCTCATGGGAGCAGCAAGATATTTGGGATAGCAGCATTTCTTCACCTGCTCTGTGCTGACTGGAGGTGGAGCACTGAACACCAGAGAATGTGAATGTTATTAAATTTGCTTTAATGCAGGATCACAGTCAATGGTTTATTATAACTCTTATATTTAACCAGAGATAATGTATTCAATGATATTCAGCCAAAACAATTGTGACCCTTTCTAGAAGTGTTTCAAGTCCTCTGAGTCATTGATTCTGTCAGATTTACCATTTTAGTCCAGAAAATGTTACTGAGTTTCTGGAGTGCTGCAGCAGCTCTCCAGCTGGCATCTCCTAACTCCAGCCTTTTGCAGAAGTATTTACACAAATAAAGTGTTTGTTTATATTCAGTATTTCTGGAAGCACTTGAACCTTGCAGTAGTTTTGACCTCTGAAATGTGGCACCCATTTTACACCAGTGCCTGAATCCAGTGTCCATCCCTGAGGGCTCTGGGTGAGGCATGTGCCTGGGATTTATCTGGTTCTGAGCCTCTCCCCTCTCCCTTTTGTGGCTGTTCTGGGCACTTCTGTTCAGTCAGCATGGCAAGGGAGGGTTTCCCTGCCTCTGCCCAGTTGAACTTTGCTTGGAGCATCCCAGATGTTTCTGTGCTAGGCTTCTCCCTGCAGCTGCTGTCCCTGCAGGTGAGGGGACAGTGATCCTGCTCTTCCCACCTTCCTGCACCCCTGGGAATTCCAGCTGGGCCTTTCAGCTCTGCTCTGCTGCTGTGGGGACAAACTGGGATCCATTCACAGCTCCTAAAAACAGGGATATTTGCATCTGGATAGCAAAGGAAGCTTTGCTGGAGCTCCAAGGCAGCCTGCTGAGCATTTAACCTGCAAGGTAAGGGAATGATAAAGGAAACCTCTGTGCCATCACCTCTGTGCCCTGCTTCCCTCCTGGATGTGGCTTTGAGGAAACATCCAACAGGAATTTCTTCCCTGGGTCAGCTCTGACTCAGCAGCACTGGGTGAGTGAAATCTTGGTTGGGTTTCTGTCCCTGCAGTGCAGCTGCACAGTCAGAGGGGTCTGTCCTTACAGTCTCAGGAGAAATGAGCACCTCCAGGTCCAGTTCAGCTGGGAAAGGCAGGGGGGGATTCCAGTGATTGGGAAGTGGGTCTGAGATGCCTTTGGCACTGCCTTTCCCACAGCTCCTGCTGGAAGAGGATGCAGAGATCCCAGCTGGGAGATGCTCAGGTGCCTGGGAAATGTCATCTAAATAGTACAGAGGGTAAACAGAGAAAGGCCAGAGTGTGTTTGGGCACAGCAGAGGGGGCACAGAGCCTCGTGTTCACTGTGCTGGGCAGTGCTTTTCCTTCTGATTCAGGACGAAGGCAAAATCAGTGCTGGGGTTTCAAAAAGAAAAGGATTTTGGAAGTGGTTTTATTTGAGGAAAAGCTGTGAGGAGTTGATGAAGACAGGAATGTTGCTCCTGCTCTCTCTCCAAGCTGTTCAGGGTGTGAGGAGCAGCTGCAGCCTCCACCTTGCCCAGGATTTCCACTTCTAGTTCCCAGTTAAGCAATTCCAAGTCAACCCCTTGTCAGGGGGTGACAGGGCCATGGCCCTGTGTGCACTGCATGTGACAGCAGGACAGCCAAAACCAGGGCCCATCACCTGGAGAGCTCCTCTCAGCAGGCACTGGGTGTTGACAGGAGATAAACTGGGGCTTATTCAGGAAGATTTATACAAAAACTGCAAGAACTAAAAGCTTTTATGTATTTTCATTGAGTTCATAGCAGAAGAAACCAGCAGCTTTCCTGCCTTTTGGCCTGGGAGTGCTCAGAGATGGCTCAGGAACTCCAATGTGGAGGAAAAGGGGACCCTAAACTGGGGAAGGGTTTCTGGGTGACAGGTCCAGAATGGAAATGCTCTCCTTGGCTTCGGCACTCCCGAAGTCGGGTGGGAATGACTCAGAGTCTGCCGTGTGTGGGCTGCCTGCTCCCAAACCAGCCTGGAGCTGCTCCCTGCTTTTCATCTGTGCTGGGAATGAGGTGGACACGATCTGGACCCCATTGGCTGGTTCTGTGCTCGTTATTAAGTCAGGGTGACACAAATAAATGCCTTAAATACCTTCTGATTCTCCCTCCTCTTGCTGAGCAGAGCCAGTTGGGAGTGAATTCCATCCTGAAAGCCACGATCCTGGGCTGAGATGAGCTTCAGGCTGAAGATATCTGGTAGCAATCCCTGAATTGAGAGGTATTTGGAGATGCAGACACAGCTAATACACTAGTGCTGGTAATTCCCAGAGCTCTGATCCCAGTAGGGGACAGACGGAGCAGATGAGGTAAAATCAAAGCCACTTTGAGTCAGGGGCAAGGTGAGCATCATTCACCTCTCAGCTCCGACTTGTGTGCAGGTTTTCAGTGACACATTCCTGATGTCCATCCTCCCTGCAGTGTCCTTGGGTAGAACACACACCCCTGGAGGAGCAGAGTTTGCCAAAAAAGTGGCTCTGGAGCAAGGGATTGACACTGCTCAACACCCAGGTGAGCCTCGGTTCTCATTTCTCACGTGAATCCATTTGGATGGCTCTGATCCCATGGGCAGCTCCACAGGGACCTTCCCACCTGGGACTCCTCCAGGTAAGGGGCCAGGCCAAGGTGGGGGCTCCTGGACTGCAAATCAATCATGATGGGAGTGAAGGAAGCTGGACAGGGCAGAATTTCTGTGAGCAAGAGCAGGGCACAGGCAGGACCAGGGCAGGGACTGTCCCCTGTGCTGGCACTGCTGAGGGACAGCGAGGGCTGTCCAGTTCTGGGTCCTCAGTGCAGGAGGGACCTGGAGGGGCTGGAGCGTGTCTAGGGAAGGGAATGGAGATGGGGAAGGGACTGGAGAATTCCTGAGGGAGCTGGGAAAGGGGCTCAGCCTGGAGAAAAGGAGGCTCAGGGGGGACCTTGTGGCTCTGCACAACTCCCTGGGCAGCCCCTGCCAAGGCCTGAGCAGCCTTTCCATGGGGAAATTCCTGCTGGTGTCCACCCTGAGCCTCCCCTGGCCCAGCCTGAGGCCGTTCCCTCTCCTCCTGTCCCTGTTCCCTGGGAGCAGAGCTCGACCCCCCCTGGCTGCCCCCTCCTGTCAGGGAGTTGTAGGAAAAGCAAAGAGGGGCAGATTCCCCCTCCCTGTTCCAGCTCCTGGAGCATCCCGGGGAGCAGCTGGGAAGTGGAACCTGGTCCCACCCTGGGGTTTGAGTGCAAACAGCAGCAGAAATGAGCCCGAGCTGGAGTTCAGTGCCATGTCCAGAGAGGAGCTTTTATTTTTAGGAACAGCCACTGCACCACACATCACTGAGCACAGGCAAGGACTGGCACCACCGGCCGAGATGGGCGAAAGCTGAACTGGGAGGCCACAGGAGCAGCCAAGGAAATCTGGAGTGGGGCCTTTCCATGAGACACCTTCTTTTCCAGGGAAGTTCTGCCACTGTGGATGGCACAGTGGCCTTGCTGGGCTCACAGCAGCTTTGCTGGATTATTGGTTTATTCAGCAGGAGCTGCCAGGTGCTTCCTGACAGGTTTGCTGAGCCCAAGGAGGAATAGAGGGGACACAAAACATGGACATTCCACGTCTGGAATTTCATCCAGTTGGAAGAGGAGCCGTTTCCCAGTGAGAGCTGTTGACCATTTTGGCTGGTGAGCCACTGCTCCCATTGACAGAGCCTCAGGAATGTTGCCCCTGGGGAAATGGGGAGTTCATTTTAAATTAAGAAGAGATCTTTTCCTAATGCACATAAAAATAAAGGAGAAAACAACGCCTGAAGGACAAGAGCAGAACCAAAGAACCCTCCCTGTGGCTTCCCTGTGCTGCTGGTTCCATCTCACTCCAGGAAATTTCACACCAAGATTTTGATGCCCTTTAATGGGGACAGAGAAAAGGGGGTGGGTTTTTTTAGGATTTCTTTAAGAAATTTGACACTTGAGGTGAAACCAAGCCAAGCTGTTCTGCAGCCTCGTGTGCCCAAATCCCAACAAAACCCCCGTGGGCACTTCCACACAGGGGGAGGATCACAGGACTGAAGCAGCCCTGGATGGAATTTTTTTTTCCCCAAACTTTCAATAATGGCTTTTTTTCACTCACTGTTCTGGTGTCAAGAGTAAAGTTAAATGAATTTTTTGGAAATAAAGCCCTGTAAAAGCAGGTCATTGCCAAACAGGTCCCAATGATGAACCAGGAGCACCCTCCACCACCAGCACCAATAATTTGTGTCTTTCCAACTGCCAGCAATTTTCTGCCTTGGTCTCCCAATTGGGGCTGTTTCTGCCCAGTGTCCTTTTGAATCCTAAAGGAAAAGGATGTGAAGCTCTATCAGTGACTCTGATGTGGAAGAAGGATTTAAAGAAGTCAGACACCATGGCCAGGCAGCCACTTGTTCTTCTCATGCACAACACTTCTCCTACTGAGCAATGTTTTTGTTTGTTCTGAGCAGGATTTGTCTGTTTACAGTAAATACCTGTCACATAGCAACAGAAATATTACTAAATAATAATACATAGGATGTTAAGCTCCTTGGTCTAGAAGCTTTTAATGAAAAAACCACGTTCCTGATAAAAAATAATAAATAATGTCAGCTTTTCTTTGTACATTAAAAATATCTGTACATGGTTGCAAGCTGTAACAAAGTACAGTTTTATTTTCTAGGCTCAGCGTGGCATCTCTGGGGTAGATCTTCACCTAAGAAGGGTCGAGGCTCGTGGTCTTGATCCTGCATGAAAATCCCTGTCCCAAATTTGTGGAGTTGAGAGCCTTGCCCACCCTTCCCATGCAAAGGGGGAAGCAGCTCACGAGGAACGTGGCAACATCGACATGCAGGGAGCAGCTGAGGACTGAGATCTTTGCAAAGGGTGAGACTGGAAAGTCTGGAGAACTTCCTGCCTCGACTGGAAGAGACCAGCAACAAATAGAAAAATAAAGGTGGCAAAGGTAAGTAGAAGTCTCTCTTCCAAGTGGAGCTAGAAAAGGGTTTAGATGGTTTGTTTTCCAAGATGGCACTTAGTGATCCATTGCAGACTGGCTCTGGCTCCTGGCCAAGCTTCCTGCTGCCTCAGAATGCCCCAGGTTTGCTCAGGGGAGGGATGGGGACAGCACTGGGCTCCAGGGGCACATCCCATCCGCTGGGAATGGCAGAGCATGGCCATGGCTCCGAGCTGGGATGTCCCTGAAGGTCCCACTCCACACCCCTGGAATCCTCCTTGGCCAGAAAATGCAACCAAAGCATTCCCAGAGCTCTGCAGGGCCAGGGGAAGCAGCAGCTGGTGCTGGCCTTCCCCCAGGGGGGGAACCAAAGGGCAGCAAACGTTTCCTCTCGTTTTCCTGGAGAAAACCTGGAGCTGTTCCTCCCCCGACAGTGTCCGGTCTCCAGGCAGGACCTGGCAGGGATGGAGCAGTTCAGTCCCATCCTGCTGGGCTTCAGCCACATCTGGTGACCTCCAGGACAGGGGGATGAGCTGGGAAGGAGCAGCTGGGAAGGAGCAGCAGGAGGCCCTGCACGGGGTGGTTTGGAGCTGTTCTGTGTCCTGTCTTTGCCAGGATTCCCCCATTCCTGGAGCAGGGCTCTGGCACGGCCGAGCTCCAGCTGCTCCTGCAGGGACAGGGACAGGGACAGCAACCCTGAGCCTCCCCACGCTCCCACCCAGCTCCCACGGCCGCACATTCCCGGGAATTCACTGCAGGAGGCACCATGACAATGCAGATGGAGGAGTTTTCAAGCCCTGCTGTCCGTGAATCCTTGGGATATCCTAAAAGGCCTCTGTCCTTCCAGCTGGACTCTTCCTCTTCTGGGCCCAGGACTAGAAACAGGACTCTTGGGATTCAGGGTCGGTGTGGATGGGAAGCTTCTCTTGTTCCTGGTGGTGCCCGTTGTGTAAAACCGTGTACCTGGGAGGGGGAACACAAAGCTTTGTCAGTGCCAGGTCAAATGCCAAACTCATGGAAAATGACATCTTGCAAACCCCAAAGTACATTTAAGAGAGTGATTCTTCCAAATATCCAGATCCCACATTAAGAAATGTGAATCCCTGCTTTGCTCTGTGACAGGGGATGAAATCTTCAGTTTGGAGCAGCCAAAGCAATCCCTGAAAACCAAGAACCTGCTGGGTTTCGGGTGTCTGAGCTGAACTGCACTGCCTGAGTGTGCCTGGCCTGGTGGATGCTCCTGCAGGAATTTCCCAGGCTGGATGCTGGTCCCAGCACGGCCAGGTCCTGGAACGTGCAGGTGTTTCCCTCAAACACCCCTCGGAGCTCCAGCGCTTTCATTAAGGACCAGGAATTTGAAATGTGCTCCCAACGAGTTCCAGACTGGGTGTCAGAAACAAGGAAAGACATTTTGCACCTCACACTGAACAGACTCCAACGAGACGGCCACGAAGGGGTAACAGAGCTGGGATTCCATGGACTGAGTCAGACAGGGACACTGTGGGACACGATCCCCCCGGGAGACCTCGGGAATGCCAAAGGCTCTGCCACAGACGGGACACAGAGAGGAGAGGCAGGAGAGCCCCTGCTCCCTCCCGGGGCAGACACTTGGAGCAGCTCAGGACGATGGACAGGGACTGGAATATCCAAGGATCCAAACCTTCCTCCGTGTTCTGCAGCCATCCCAGAGTGGAGCAAGAGCAGCAAGAGCAGGCGGTGCCGATTGGGAGAGGTTCGTTAAGCTAAAGAGGAGTCATTAAGGTGTCCCGGGATGTCTGTGGCACAAAGTGTCTGTCTGAAGCCTCTGGCAGTGAGCTCAGCACTTCCAGCTGTTTACCCTGTGGGGAAAGAGCACTGGTAGGACAGGAGGAAAGAGCATTCCTGGCATGGGGAGTGACAGCTCACAGCTTGCTCAGGTACGGGCACATCATTCCTAAAAATATTCCCAACACCTCCAGGAATCTGTTAAGGGCATCCTCTGCTCCCAGGCTTTTGTGTTCCATGGGGGTTTTCCATCCCCTGCAGCTTTTCCCTTCAAAGGTGAGTTCAGAGGTGGTTGTAGGGCACCGATTTAGTGCTGGAGAAAAGCTGGGATTTTACAGCCCGGCTTCTGTTCTCACCCCTTTGTGCCTTCACTGATCCCTCTCTGAAAATACACTTCCTTTTTCAGGTGTTGGTACCTGTGGGAAGCAAGTTTCAGGGAAAAGGCTCAGTTGCATCTGGAATTCAGTTGCTTCCTCTGCAGGAACACACCTGGTATGCCTCAGCTCCCACCTCATGTGTCTGCCAAGGATTTATCCTACCAAGCAAGGAGGAAACGGCCCTGGAACCCTCCCTGTGAGGGCTGAAGGCTTCAAGAGAAAGGAGCCAGGTAGGTCTGAGACATGAGCTCATCTGAGGGAGTCACAATATGTGTGCAGGAAAATAAAACATGAAAAGGGTTAAATGCATTAAGTAAATTATCTACAGCAAATTAATTGTTCTGTTTTCCTGCCTCTGATGGGTTCCTCCGATGGGATTTGTGCTCAGAGAGAATCCCGGGCTGGCCCTGCCCTCTGCATCCTCCCCAGGTGGGGACAGTGCTGCTGTCACTTCCCTGGGAGCTTCCCCCACATCCCAACCACCCCCCACAATAAACCCCAATAATGGGAAGGCACTGCCCCCCCAGGGACCTGCTGCAAACCTCCCCACGGCCCTTTAATTGTGGGATGGCCAATCTGGGGACAATTGCTCGGCACCTCCCGCTGCTCCTGACAGCCCAAGGGACTCTGTAACCACAGCCTGCATCAGCTCTCAGCACACGAGGGCAGCTCTGGGGTTTTGCCCTCCACAGGCTCACGAGCAGAACAAGGAGCTCCAGATTGTTCTGGGAATTTGGCAAATCCCAGGGAGAAGACTCCAAGGAGATGCAAATGTTCCCACTTTCACTCCCTGCAGAGCTGTCCCCCACACCAGCCTGGGCAATTCATTAGGAAAGGAAAGCCCAAAAAATGGCTGGGTTTTGGTTTCCCCACCTGGAATGAAAACCAGCCACCACTTCCCAGAGCCCAGGGTCCTGCTCAGTCCTCTCCTGATGAGCAAACCTTGGGATCAGCCCTGACCTCTCAGGGACAGGAACTGTGAGGGTTTGGATCACATTGACCATAAATAACAAAATGAGAAGAGGGGGCAAAGCCAGCCTGGCCCAGCCTCAGCTGAGTGCTGCTGGGTGAGGATTTGTGTGGCTGCACCTCCTGCATTTTCCACCTTCCCCAACCCACCTGAGGTGTGCAGCTGCCTTTGCTCTCTGTTCCATGATCCCTTCCCAGTTTACAGCTGGTTTCTTTATGAATTGCTGCTGTTCTGGGACTGGCAGGAGCCGGTTCCTGCTGTCCTGACAGTCCCTGGACACTCGGGGGAGGTTCTGCAGCTGGGCTTTGCACAGGGAGGGATGAGAGCTGCTAACTCTGGGCTCCCTGGCACTTTTGCCACGAAATCCATTCCCCCCTGCTCAAAAAAGGGAGGACAACAGGCAGAGAAGAGAGTTTGCTGCAGAAATAGGGAGGGCTGGGGGTATTTCTGGTGTATCTGGCACTGCCAGGGTACCTCAGGTCTCACTGGGTGCACAAATGGCTCAGGAAGTTGAGACATGAGCTACACAAAAAGCTGCCAAGCACCCACTTTCGTTGTATTTACAAATCTCTTTGTAATTTTTGTATTACAAATGCAAAATAGCCACTGACAGAGTTTCTAAAGCCCCCCCCCCTGAGAATGCAGGAACAGAAGAGAAAATCCAGGTATGGAATTCACTGAGATGCTGCTGTTCTGAGCTCTTCACTTCCTTTGCTTCTCTCATTCTCCACACCTTTTCGGTCTCAGGTACGTTTCCCCATTTCTGATCTGGAGCAAGCCTGCAACTCCTCGTGAGATAAACAAGAGGAAAAAAGCAGAAAAGAGCAGACTCCAACTGATGTTCAAGGCCTTTGGCTGCTTTGATCAGGGGACTGATCTCCCCACTGCCACACTGGCAATTTGGGGAGTGCACACTCACTGCCTGTGTCTCCATTTTCTCCTTTTCCAGTTGCTGAAGCCCAGCTCCAAATGGAACACTTCAAAACACGTTTCTTCCTTCATAAACAACCAGAAACTCCCCCCAGGAACCAGCCACCATCCCACCTGGAACAGATTTCCAGGGAAAAGGCAAGTAGGTGATGATGGCTCCCACTGCACCACAAATCTTTTGTTAGTTGCAGGAGCACCCAGGAAAGATTTGCTGGGACCAGAGGAAAACAAGATGGAATTATGTAAAATGGGATAAACCGGGAAGATTTGTGTTTGGCTTGAGCAGAATTTTCAATACTGGATTTTTTTTACCATTTTTATCCTCAACCAGCTAAAACAGTGGAATGTAGAAGAGGTTCTGAGGTAAAAGTTGGCTGGAGCCACGTTTTAAATGGAACTGAGCCTCCAAATTGAAGGAAGGATTTAAACTTTTCTAAGCTTTGACAGTTGTGTTGCTCCACAATTTCTCTTTCCCTGCATTTTCCTCTCTCTCCCAAAGTGATTTCCCTCTGGGATATTTACAGCACCACAGCTGGAACTTCACCCTTGGTATTGTGTCCATTCCTCAGGGCTCTGCTGCTTTCAGATGGACTTCCAAGAGCAAGAACAAATCGCTCTGATCTCACACGGGACTGTGGTGAACGATCGCTTGGCAGAGGTGATTTAATGAACACCCCACTGAAATCAGCCTTGCACCATCTGCTCAGTTCCAGAATTGCAAATTCTGAATTCCAAAACAACAGAACTCACAAACCACTCTAAAAATGAGGGGAGGAAAGAGCAGCTTAAGATGATTTTTGTGACTTATCCCAGCCTGTGATGGATCTGCTCTGCTCCATTCCTGTGTCAGGAACAGGTGGAAAAGAGTATATTTTAAAAAATTCTGTGTTTTATGGCAGCCACAAACCACCAGGAACCAATCCCTGGAAGTGCAGGATGGGTCTGGGTGGCACCAGGAATTCTCCAGGTTGGAAGTGCCAGGAGAGATCCCACAGATGGAATTCCAGCAGGTCAGGATTCAAATCTGAGGAAGGTGCCCTCCTATGGTCTCCCTGGAAAGGCACTTTTGACATTTTTGGAAAACTGGAGGATGCTGGGAAATGGAGAACTGAGAAGAGTGTGACACAAAATCTGAGAATCTCTGGAATTCCCTATTTTAATCTGTGATATTTCTCCACTTTGAAAGAGTGGGAAGGCTTTGAAAGAGCAAAATCCTTCAATGTGAACCACACCAAATGTCAGAATGAACTGGAGCAAGATGCATTGCTCCATTTCCATCTTCTGCTGGAAAAAAAATGAATGCACAGAGACCAAATTAAATGGAATTTCACGAAACATTTGCTTTTAATGCAGCTGCTTATGAAACTTCCACAAATGAGAGCAGGGTTGTGCCTCTCTCAGCATTCCCAGATTCACAGACTCCAGAAAATTAAAAGCTTCCCAGTGATTCTGTAACCTCTGGGCTGAATTTGTCCTGTTGCCACCACTGCAGCGAAGTTCTGCACTTGGCCATCAGCAGAAAACCATTAGAGCAGGGTAAGAATAAATTGAATTATCCCATTACAGACCAGTAGTGAAAACCCAGATCTTGGGAAAACGTTTGGATCCTGAATTATTTACGTAGCTCTGACAGCAATGTTGATTTTAAAGTCCTTTGTAGTCAAATCTGAACAGAAATCTCTCTCTGTCTCATGACAAGTGTTTATTTTCCCACTCATGAGCAGTTAGGCTGAATCTCTTAATTATCTTTAAAGCACATAATGCTGTTCTGACCCTGGGAGCTGAACTAAGCCCCCATCACTCTTTACTAAATTTCAGGCAGAGGTTTTATAAAACATCTGTCTCCAGCCCACATCTCCCAGCCTTCAGTGCCTTTTGGAGGATTTCTGCAGAAATACAGATTTAAAATTAGCACTTTTTGAGTAAGCAAAGCCCTTGAATGAGAGAAACATAAAAAAAAAAGAGAAAAAAGAGATTTGGTTTTTTGTCTCTGACAAGTCACAGGAAACAAAGAAAACATCTCCCAATGTGTTTGTGTCTTTCCTTTTTTTCCCATTGTCCCATCATCCCTCTTTTTTTCTGGCAAACCAGGACTAAACCCCCTCCAGTCCATTTATTTTTGTGTTTGCAGGAGCTGTGGATCTTTCTCAAGGAGGATGTTTTGAAGTGCAGCCAAATAATAACCTGAAATAGGATCTTGAAATGAGATGTCCAAACCCTTCAGCATCATTTCCTTTTGGTTTTCTCCTGCAGAATTGGACCCAAATTTTGTTTCCCTGGGACTGCAGGTGCTCCTTTCCATCTTCCTTTCTTATCCTCTTTATTGCCAGGCTTTATTAATGAATTTCTCTGTCCAATCCCCCTCACCTCCATTGCTGAACTGGAGTGTTTTTCCCTTTTCCCACTCTCCTTCTGCTTTCAGCTGCTCCACCTGGATAATGTTTCTAATTTTCCCTATTTTCCACTGCAGGATGTTTTGCTCAACTTTAGCTGAAAACCTTGGAATTTGGGTATTATGAACACAAATTGGTGATGGAAAACAACGGATCCACACAGCAACCGAGAGGATGGGGATGGCCCAGAGCTGCTGAATTCTCCCACTATAGATTTGTGACATTTTACTGTTGTAGAAGTCGATGTTTCCACAACAGAAGCAGCAATTTGGGCACCAAAAGGACAGAAATGAAACACATTTTAAAATCAACGAGGAGCTCCTTGTTTGCAGTGAGTGAAATCCATTTGCTAATTATAAACCAGGGTAAACAAGTAAGCAAATGAGAGAGGCCACTCAGGGGGATGTGGGGAAGAGGAGCCCTTTCCCCTTTTCCTCCCATTAACTCCCTATTTCCATTGCTCTCCCGTTAATGTTCAGCTTGGCACTCCATTAGAGGCTCTAATTAGCTCCAGATTTTGGCCTCCAGTTCGTTTTTGCACCATAATTAATGCAACAGTCATAAGAGGCCCAAATCTGTTAATGAGGAGAGCACTTGGAAGTGCTCAGACGCATCAGAAACACAGAGCAGCCCATTAGGAGCAGCTCCCAGCCACCCCCAGACGGGATGGCTCAGAGTGGGCTGCTGGGTTTAAGTGTTCCAATTAATGAAACACAAGCAGGATCAATTAATAATATTCAAATGGAAGATAACGATGGGGTTTTTTTAAATGGAGGTCTCACCACTGGCATAATTAAATCTTTTATCTGCTGGGGGAAAAACCCACATTTGTTAAAGCTGTGCAGTGAAACAGAGGCAAAAACCACTCAGAGCTGTTTCCTTGTGCAGTGGAGACACCAAAATCCCCAAACAGGATCCACAGCCATGAGCTCCAAGACTGGTTCAGGCTTTCAACGTGTGCCACAGTGGGAGAATCCCAGAATCCCAGGCTGGAAAATCCCTCCCAGCCCATGGAGCCCAAGCTGTGCCCGATGCCCACCTCGTCCCCAGCCCAGAGCCCTGAGTGCCACCTCCAGGGATGAGGATCCAAACCTCCCTTCCAGTATTTAACACCCCTCTCAGTCTGGGAATGGGAGGCTTTTCTGCACTCAAATATCCCGTGGAAAGTGGCATTACAGCTTGTTGAAATCTGGCAGAAAACTCCCCATCCTTCCCTGCTTTTTGTGTGAACAGCAGAGCTTGTTTTTGGTGTCAAACCCAGATTTTCTCCCGGGGGTCACGTGTTTGGTAACAAAAGCCTGGCGTGTGCTCACTGTTCGTGCCACTGCTGTGGGCTCCTTTCTGAGGAGCCAATGCCACCACCTCCCTCACACCAGCTGGGGCTCACTCGTGCTCCCTCCCACCCTCCAGGCTGAGGGAAGAGTTCTGCTGCCCAGGGAATGGCTCATCCAGCCCTTCCTGCCTCTTGTCCGTGCAAAATCTGCACTTTTGTGTCCTGGGAACTTCTGTACAGCCCCAAGCTGGTGTTGGGAAGCTGTGCTTACCTTAAGGGACCTCATTTAAGGGCTGAAAATCGTATTTTCTTGTAATGGAGTCATGACATACAAATTAAATAACAAAATAGCAGTTAATTAACAGTTAATTTAAAAACTGTTAAATTTAATAACAAAAAAAATTTAAATATTAATAATAAAGATCCTTGTGGTGCCTTTAACATCTCAACTAGGACCTGTTGTAGTTAAGTTGTAGTAAGTCTTACTAATTGAAAGTTTATTTGGTGCCTTTCCTCAGCTCTCCACCCTGGGAAGGAAAGCTCAGAGAACAAATACCACATTCCATCATGGTATTCAGTGTGAGTTTCTCCTCCCTTTTCCTTCTTTATCCAGATTTTCCAATTAATATTTCTCTGATGTGATTAAAGTAGCACATTCCTGGCTTTGGACTTTCTCTCTTCCAACCCACTGGGTGTGAATCTGAAAAGCTTCATCCATGCTATTGTGAACAATATTAATTAATTGTGTGCTGTGCTCCCCACTCCTCATCTTCTGTGAGCCTTTTATCAGGATTAAATGTCACACCACAGATGGGGACATCGGCAGTGGGTGCTTAATTTGAATAAAATCTCCAGATTCTCCCACAAAAGCCTTGGTTTGATCAGTGCAGGCTGGGATTTCAGACCCCCCGTGCTCCCCAAACTACTCCCTCTATTCACCCACCAGAAAATTAATTCCCTGCCTCACTTTCCTGGACTTTCTCCTCATTTTTAGCTGTTCAAAGATGCCAAGCCAAGGAGCACATATTGCCTGTGGCTGTGTTCCTTCCCCTGTTCCTCAGGAAGGATGATGCTCCCCTTGCTCATCCCCTTCCCTGCCAAGATCTGTCTCCCAGCAGGGTCAGATCCTCTTCAGGAGGGGGGACAGGAGCTGCTGCTTCCTTTTGCTGTGATTCAGAGGCTGCTCAGTCCCCACTTTCTGTCACTCTGTCCCCAAACATCCTGTGCTGGTGCTGTTACCCCACCTCAGCCTCTCCAGGAGCAGCTCCTGGGCACCTGCCCGTGAGGATCTGCACAGGGATGCTGGGTCCTGCTCCCTGTGGGATTTCAGGGATCCTCTGAACGTCTCTGGGAACAAAGACCTGAGGAAAACCCTTTTTTCTCTGAGCATCCTAAGAAGCAGAGCCTCAAATCTCCTGAAGGGGCCCAAAAGAAAAATGTCAAGCTCAGCATTTGAATAAATCATGGCCAAGGGCAGGAGAGGCAGAAATCTGAGTATCTGCACAGCTCCTGTTTGTGGGGAGGATGAGGGGAACCCAAAAAACAAGGGATCATAATCAAGCAGATATTTATTTATTCTCTGATGGGTTTGGGGTTTTTTTACTCAGGGTAAAACCAGGTCTCAACAACTCCTTTTGAGATAATTCCTTAGAGAAATTCCCTGTGGACTGGGACATGACATGAAGAGTTCCACTGATCAATGAATTGATTTTGCTCACAGGAGTGGGTAACCAAGGCCAGCAAAACACCTGTGTGTGTAAACCCTTTATTTCCATATCCCTGCTGTTAACACCAGGTTATTTCTGTTATTTGGTGCTTTCTTCTGGTCCTTCTGTGTTACTGAGATCAGGGCCACCCGTGAGGCCCTACCTGTCCATTTCTTTATATACTGTTATCAAATTTGAAGTGCAGAGCAAACAAATAAGTTCCAACTTCTGAAGGTTGTGCCCTCCCTTGGTTGCCCCTGGGCCTGTCTATTTTCTGCTCCAGAGGAGACAACACAGCCCATAAATCTCTGCCCTAGTCCCTGCTTTGGTAAATAAAAGCTGCTCAGATTTATGTTTGTTCCTCCTTGAGGAAAAGCACAGCAGTGCTACAGGTGGCAAACAGAACAGAAAATGGCTTTTCAGCCATCAAGTTTCCAGCGTAGCTGACTTCAGTTCAGGCTCTCCTACAACAACCACTGTCACAAAATAAACCCAATTTGGTACTACAATTCTTTGTGTTATATTGAGGCAACCAAAGATGTGCTTTGCCCAAAAATTTAGCAAATGGCTTCAAACTGAGAGTAGGTTTAGGTTGGATATTGGGAAGGAATTCCTGGCTGGGAGGGTGGGGAGGCCTTGGAAGGGAATTCCCAGAGAAGCTGTGGCTGCCCCTGGATCCCTGGAAGTGTCCAAGGCCAGGTTCGAGGGGGCTTGGAACACCCTGGGACAGTGGAAGGTGGTTTAGGGTTGGAACTGGATGAGGTTTAAGGTCCCTTCAACCCAGGCCATTCTCAATTCCACAATTCTAAGGAATGAAGATCACACTGCTCTGGCTGCTGCCTCAGAGAGGAAGTGAAGGAAATCTTGTGTTTATTTTGGCAGAGCTCTATCTGTGCTACCGAGCCTCCAGAAATCCAGGCCTTCACTCCTCCCAGTTCCACAGGGATCCCTGTGTTTGGCCAGGAGAATGGGGCTGTTCCAGGGGCTAAACCCAACCCCTTCAAATAAACCTGGCTGGGGAAGCTGCTTCTGAAAAACAATTTCTGTTCCTTCATGAACCCAGCATCTCCCACCCCTTTTGCTGAGCCAGTTGTGAATTGCTCCCTTTCATCCTCTCCAGCTGTAAATCATGTTGCTTAATTAATCTTAATTAAGTGTTGTGGGCATCGCTGGAGCTCAGTTCTCTCTTTATTTAATTACACTAACACACCATGTAATGCTCTGTGTTTGATGGGAGGTTTTGCACCAGAGTTTAATCCAGAAGCTGAAAGAATTAATTAATTCTTACAATGTCTCCAGAGGGGTGGCCAAGTAAAATGTGGGATAATCACAAATGCCTGGACTCTTTAATGACCAGAATCTGGCCCTGATACTGCTCACCTTGAGCCACAAACACATTTCCCTTTGCTGGGGCTCTCAGATCCCTGTGGGATCTTCTGGAGCAGGAATCAGACCCATGGGAGACAGAGAGATCTGGGATTTGTCAGGAGTTTACAGCTTGTTCTTGTTCCAGAAACTTTACCCGCCGTGTCCTGGCCCCTCTCTGCATCCCCATGGTCCGAGCCAGCCCCCAGAAGGGATCAGCTGCCCATGGAATGGGAATTCCAGCAGGAAAAGCATCTCCCTGTTGGCCAGGGCTTCATGGGAACAGGGCATTCCCTTCCCCAGCACCTGCCTGGCACCTTGGCACACCCACGCTGATTTCCCCACCCAGCAAAGCCCGGAGCTGCTGGGCCTCCTCCTCTTCTCTGCCAAAAAAGAAGCTGGGATGGCAAAATACAGAACGCTGCAGGAAAACTCTTGGAGCAAGGACAAAGGGGAGCAAAGGCAGGGACTGTTCTGTGACCCTGGAACTCCTGGGGCTCCTGCTGCTCCTGCTCTGCTTGACAGCTTGGTTTGTGATGATTCTGTCACCTTTTTGTCACCAGGATCTTCCCTCTGGCTGTGATTCCTTCAGGAGCACACCTGCAGGGCAGCACAGGGAGTGCCACAACCCCAAAGAGGGGCTGGTTATGGTGAGCACATTCTCCCCACCCACACAACCAGCCACACTGGCTCTAAAACTACAATTCTTCCCAAACACGGACAAGCAGAGCCTGACTGCTTTGCTCCCAACATTTCCGTGAACTTTCTGCTTCTTCTTGGCCCAGGCAGGGAGCTCTGGATGCATCAGCGATCTCTGCAGGGATCTGTGGGTTAGGAGAGCGTGGTGAGTGCTGGAGACTCAGGTACTGAGGGCCAACTTGGAGCCATCCTTCAGGAATCAGCTTCATCCCAACGGAGGGAAATTCCAGGTGGGCCAGGGCCCTCCCAAGCCCAGCTGCTGGCAGTCCAGTGCTTATGGCAGTACCATTCCAAGAGCTATGACAATGACACTGTTGATAGCTCTGGAAATGGCGCTGCCATCGGCACCACGGCGGCGGCTCCGTCCCCTCCCTGCTCCTCCTCGCGCTCCGGCGGCCTCGGGTGGAAGGAATGAGGATGGAGGAGCAGCTTCGGCTCAGAAATCCCTGAAATCTTCAGGAAAAGGTCCCAGTGAGGGTGTCTGGAGAAGCCTTCAGCAGTGCTGGCTCCAGTCTCCTGCAGCTGGAATGTGCCCTTGGAATACAGAGCACACACACTCGAGTGCCTGCTTCCTCTTTTACCCTGAGGTTTAGCTGGAAAAAAGGGAAAGCCTCCCTCTCTTTCCTGCTTGTCACCACCTCAGGTTCTCTCTCCTTCCCTTTGGATTCAAGCCAGAAATGCTGCACAGCCCCGGTGTTCATTTCTCCTGGAGGAAAGCACGTGGAATTCACAGGGCACACGCTGCACCTGCCGAGCAAACTGCCACGAATCTGCTTCCCAATTAATCCTGGAGTCATGCTGCTAATGAAGCCCTGATCGTCCTTATTGCCCTTCCCAGCTGGAAGCCTGTTCCAGGCTGGGTATTTCCATTGGTTCTGTGACAGCATTCCTCAAAACTGAAGGATTTATGCTTTGGGAAATTGGGCAGCCCCTGGGATTATCCTTATCACACCAAGGAGTTGTTAATGGAGGAAAAAAAAAGACAAAAAGGAGCTTTTCCTTCTCCTTCCAGGGACATCCTGCAGCCTCCAAGGACGATTGTGGGGAAAGGTTTGACTCACAAGTTGAAAACACTTTTTCTGATGCCTGAGGTGTTTCAATCAGCTGTGTTCCCACAACAGGCACTGACAACTTCCCTCGGTGCTTCTAAGCCTCAAAAAAACCCCAGCACCATCTCAAATAACTTTTCTGCAGCCTCACCAAGGATCTCATCAATAACAACTGTGACAAAATCAGCTGGGAGACATGAACAAGGACAAAGAGAGCAGCAGAAAAACAAGAAGCAGTTTTATCACCCCAGTTCTGTTTCTAGACCAGGGGAAATTGGCCCAGAGCATGGAAGGAGCTGCCCAGGACAGGTTTTTCCAGTGCATTTTGCTTTTTTTGGTCCTTGCTCCTTGTTGCTTTCTGAATTTGAGCAACTTTTGCTGCTGTCCTGACCTTGAGGGAGGTATTTGTCCCTTTGACCAGGGAGGTGTAAAATCCTACCAGAGCAGCTGGGTAAGGTCTGTAACTCTTTTGCATATATAGGATGGAAAATCAGGATTTTGCTCTCTGCCCAGCAGAACGAGGGGAGAGATGTCATGTCCAAGGGTCACAGGGCTTGGCAGCAGCTCAGCTTGGGTTGTGCAGCACAGAGAGCTGCACACCCAGCTGGGGACTGCAGAGCACATTTGCAGCCTCTCTCCAGCAGAGCTTTTTGGGCAAACTGCAGCCAGGATGGATCACAATAAAAGGATGGACACAGGGATGTTTCCACAGGGATGAGAGCAGACAAACACTCACATGAGGACATCTCACAGACACCTGACACAAAGGACTGAAGGAACAACAGCCAGGTACAGCTGAAATGTAGAGCTTTGATCTCTGCTCAGAGTGAAGCCTTAGATCCCTAAATGTGAAGAATCCTGAAGTGTCCAAGGCCAGGTTGGACAGGGCTTGGAGCAGCCTGGGATAGTGGAAGGTGCCCATGGCAGGGGGTGGAACAGATGGGCTGTAAGGTCCCTTCCAACCCAAACCATTCCATGATTCTCTATGTCCCCCAGGACTGGGAGGGATGGTGCCAGCTCTCCCTCAGAGGTTGGGTCTCCTGCAGGGCAGCTCCAGGGAGCAGATTGCAGCCTGAGCTCAGGTCTGCCTCTCCCTGTGCCCAGGCCACCCAGGGAACCTGCCTGTGGAAACTTCCAGATGGAGGGAACAGAAACTGCCTTGAACTCTGCTGGTGTAAAGGAACTGCTGAAATCTGCTGCCTCCCTGAAATCTGTGTCCCTGATGAGGAATAAACAAAAGCACTGAAGGGAAAAAGGAGAGGGAACCCCCTGCCTGCCACAGATCTGGTGGGATAATTGCAGGTTTTGTGGGAGCTGTGCAGTCTGACCAGGATTTGGGGCTGCAGGTGAAGGGATGGGGACAGTGGGATGCTGGAGCTGTTCTGGGAGTGTGGCACCGAAGTGCTGCATATTCCCTGTGTCCTATCTGTCCTTGTGACTTGTCACCCCAGCTCCCAGACAGGAGCCCTAGAATGAGCCCTGCTCCTTTTCCCTGCCCTCTTTCCAGAACCATCTTGAGCAGGAAGGCAATTCCACACCAATTCCATTTTTCTGGAGCTGCATATCTGGAAGTGCCTGGCCCTGGAGCATTCCCATGGTGGCAGGAACCCAGCTGGAACCTCTGAGGCCCCAGAGCTGTCAGATTTAACTGACTTGAGACAGGTCCAGCCTGGCCTTGGACACTTCCAGGGATCCAGGGCAGCCACAGCTTCTCTGGGCACCAGTGCCAGGGCCTCCCCACCCTCCCAGGGAAGAATTTTCCCTAATATCTAAACCCACTCTGTATCCTGCTTTTCTCTGTGTGGTGTCCCCTGAGGAGACCCTGCAGTGCTGCACCCTGGTCCTCGGAGTGAGAACAGCCATCCCAAAGGGGAAAATCCCTGTTATCCACAGCATCCTGCAGCCAGGAGCCCACTCCCAACATCCTGTGAGACACCCCCATTCCCCTGGGGCTGCTGCCTCCACCCCACAAACGTTCAGCCATAAATAAAGGAGGGTTTAAATTCTGTTGCAATAAACAGAGACCAGACAGAGCTGCAGTAATAAAAGAAGGGACTTACAGAGCACGGTCATGGCTAGACAGGAGCTGGTCTGCTGCAGAGGAGCAGGAGGAGCTTGGAGACAGAGGAACAGCCACTTTAGTGCAGGAAGGAGCAAAGACAGACACAGTGAGGGAGTTAGGGGGAAAAAGGAAAAAACACAGTGATGGTTAATCGGGAAACAGCCCCACAGCAAACACAGAGCACTCAGTGGCATCAGAGTCAGATGCAGCCCCAAACCTCCCACTAAAAGGAGCCTGATTTCTACTCAGAACCACATGAGCCATCAGGTGGGGTCCTTTTATCCATAAAACATTTTGGGAATCATTCTGCTTTCCAAGAAAATCCTTTCCCTGTCTCACCCGTGGGGTTTTAGGCAGGAATTCTCTGCTGATCCTGTTTTCCAAAACCTCTCCAGTGTTGTTCTAGGAAGGGATTTGGGAGCTGGGTATTGCCTTCCTCCTGCTCATTCCATGAGCTCCCACCACCCCCTTGGTCTGACTGAGGATCCTCTCTGGAGGGAGAACCTTTCCTGATATCCAACCTGACCCCATCCCCTGGCACAGCTCCAGCTGCTCCCTGGTCCTGTCCCTGCCCCAGAGCAGAGATCAGTGCCTGGTTTTCCTCACTCCCACTGAGGCTGAACGGGGCTGTGCCCAAGGATGGAGCTCCAGGGATGCCCAGGGGCTGCAGGAGGTGCATCCCTGGCTGGGGAGGTGGATGGGACACTCCTGCTGCATAAAACATTCCCACCTTCCCCACTGCCAGCTCCAGTGGAATGCAGCTCTTTGAAGATGCCCTGGCAGCACTTGTGGCAGTGTCACTCCTAATTGCTCTCCTGCCTGTGGAGCAGTGGCTTTGTGCAGTTCTTGTCTCAGATGTTGGATCCAAGTGTTATGAAGTGCTCTAAGTGCTAATAAATACCAACCCTGGTGCTGTAAAAGCCTGTCACAAAAGCAGCACAGGGCATGAATCTCCCTGAGTGCATTCATGTGCCTTTAATACATCAGGGGAAACTGGGGCTGTTCTGTGCACTGACAGATCAATCAGTGAGAAAGTTACTCATATAGAAACATTAATATGAGACATGAGCAGTTTCCTGATTTTTCTGTTGCACTCGAGTTTGCCTGTTTGGCTCTGCTCTGTTTCACATGGCTTTGCAAAGGGACAAATCCATATTGTTTCCTTCAATTCCTAAATAAATCTCCAAATATATTGCTGTGCACTGCACTTAAACTGTTGTTTATGTGTCTTTCCAGAGGTGGCTTCACTTCAGTGGCGGAAAAAGTGCTGCCAGGACTCAGAGCTTGGAAGACTTGGAGGTTAAAGGAATTGTGAGACTTCATTTTGAGAGAGAGAGAAAACGATTTCAGAGCAGGAAAATGCTCCTGTGTGGATGTCACATCATCTGGGGTGGGACACAATATCAAGGCAAAGTATTAAAAACATGGAAGGAGATGCCCAGGGAGGTTTGGGGTCCCCAAGGAAGGGCTGGAGGTGGCACTCAGTGCTCTGGGCTGGGGACAAGGTGGGGATGGGGCACAGCTTGGACTCAATCTTGGAGGGCTTCTCCCGCCTCAGCGATTCCACGATAACACAAACACTTCACAGATAAAGCACAAAGCTCTTCAGTGCCACGTGCTCTGCAGTTCCTGAAGTGCTGGGATGGATCAATGGAATGACACAAATTAACAGCCTCATTAACAACCCTTCTGCTGAACCTTCAGGAACATCTCTGAAAGCCTGACAGTGACAGTGTCAGACACAATCCACACTCCAGGGACATGATTGACTTGGAAACCACTGCCAAGGAAGGCTGAATGAAGCAAGATGGGAATTCTGACTTCTGTGAGGGGAGAGCAGCACCAGAGAGAGGGAGGAATTCAGGATGAACCTCAGCAATGCTCCCATTCCCAGCCCAGGGCTGCTGGAGCAAGGAGGAGTCATACAGCCAAGGACTGCTGTGCAAAACTCATTTCAAACCTGTGCCTGGAATGTGTCTGTGCCTTCTGGAATCCAGTTTAAAGGCAGCCCAGCAGAAGCCCGTGGCAGGAGTCCCTGGGGAGCTCCCAAACTGCCTCCTAAACCTGGTCACCTGGATTTTCAAAATGCTGTTTCCTGTGATGACTGGGATGGTCTGGCATGGCCACAGAACAGAAAGGTGAATGCAGAAGTGAGGGCTGGAAATCACCAGCTCATGCAGGAGCAGCCCTAATCAGCTGGATTTAATGGGGATGGAGTATCTGCAGGGCAGGATGTGATTCCCACATTTCCAAAGCTACAGTGCAGCTTCACTGGTGGCAAACCCAAACCAAGCCTGGCTCTGGGTCAGTTCCCAGGCCAGGTCACTGAGCAGCAGATGGTGGCAAGGATCACCTTTGCTGTGCCAAATAAATCAGGCCAAACCCTTGAAATGCCATTTTTCTGCTTTGACATGGAAAGCTGAAGGTGGAAAGATGCTCAGAGCTGCCCAAGGGCTGGGATCACAGGTGGGTGAGCACTGCAGGCAATGGGAAGGAGCCCAAAAATGGCAAATTGGTAAAAAACAATCAAATCACAGCAGATGTGCTGAAAGTCCTTGACACCTTCCTGGAAACGCCGATTTTCTGGCCAAAATATCTTGGGAATAATAAGGTTTTCTCTCCCACAGACACTCCAAAAGCCTCAAAAGCAACTTTAACACAGTAACAGGGAAGCTTTTCCACATTGTGAGTTTACAATGGGGTGGTGCATACACCACCAGTGCTGAAATAAATTCTCCTCCAGCAATCAGAAAAGAAGAGAATTATTGAAAAGTAGAAGAACAAAGAAGTGAAACTAAAATTAAAATGCACTTCCAGAATTAGCTCTGAGCTGGAGATTCTGCTGCCCTGAGGAAGAACAGAACATGGCAATAATTGCTCAGGTTTCTATAGAATTCCTAACCCTAAGGCACGAGGAGCTCTTTGCAAATGCTGATTTGCATTGCCTGGAAACACTTTGCTGATAAACCAAATTAATCTCTGGAGAGGAGAGAACCAGCCCAACACATTCAAAGGTCAGTTGAAACAGAAGGCGAGTAGGTGGAGAGCCAATTTCTATCCCTAATAGTGTTTATTTAGGTACCAAAATTAGTTTTAAATCCTGTTTTGGACCTCTGGAATGAGGGGAGAGACCAGCAAAGGACTGGGAACTGGATCCATCGTGTGATGCATTGTGAGGGATGTCCGTGTTTTCTCTAAATGCAGTTGTTTAAGTGGCACTCCATTATTTAAGTGGGAAGTTTCCACCAGGTCTGGGCTTTGCCACGTGCCAGGAGGAGCTGCCAGGCATCCCAGCTGCAGGGAATGTGGTGCTGTGGCCAGCAGGGCTCTGCTCTGGGCCACGGATCCCTAATTCCAGCTGGAATTAGGCACATCTTGCCCCACCACAACACAATTGCCTTCATCACCCAAAGCACAATCACCCATTTAAAGCAGACAAAGATGAGTTACATTTCAGTCATTTCAAAGCTCAAGGTGCCCTTCAGAGCCTCAGCTCCTCCACCAGACACAAACTGAGGCAGAACTTCTGATCTTGAACCTTGTTTTAGGCCAAATAGCAAAAAGGGGTTTAGCTTCTCTCTAATCTCCTTTCCAACATCCAGGCACATTGAAAGAGATGATCTTTCGAAAATTGAAGGAAACTCTGGTGTTTTAAAACTCTAATCCCTTCTCCCCTTTGTAAGAAATAAGATAAATATCTTGATTTCACTCAGCACAATTGCAAGAAGCTTTTCTCTTATCAGGAGCTCTGTGTTCCCTCTGGTGAGGTGTTTTGGGAGCTGGAGGCAAGGCTTCAGCTGTGTCCTGCTCTTTGGGGAGCAGGGTTTGGGGGAAGGAGGGTTTCTCTGGCACAGGGCTTTGTGGAACCTCCCCAGTCCTGGACCTGAGGGTTTCTCTGCTCCTGGATCCCGCAGCTGATCCCCAAATCTCCCCTGCACTCCCTGACTCAGCCCAAAGCTCCTGTTTGAGGGATGGTCCCAGCTCCCCGTGCCCTGCTCAGGACCCCTCAGAGCCCCCAGTCACAGGGAATGTCACACCCAAGGCTGGGACTGGGCAGGCTGGCACTGCTGCCAAGCTGTGAAACCACGCCAGGGAAGTTGGAACATAAGTTTGGCTGTAAATGTTGGCAAAGCTTCATTAAAAAATTAAGAAAGCTCCTTTGAGAAATGACAAAAGTCTTTTTTTAGTTCTTATTGAGTCTAATCATCTCCTGTATTTTTAGAGAATCCCTTTCCAGGTTGGCAGCTAATGAAATTTAGGTGAAAACCAAATTATCTCTTGACTATTTAACGATATTAGCATTTACAGGCAGCAATCAGATCCCCTGAGCTCGGGCTGTGGTCTGGAGCCACTTTCTGCTGAGCTGAAACCTCTGGAGTGGAAAACACATCTTGAGCAACCTCTGGCTGGCCTGCCCTGGGGCTGGGGCAAAATGAGTGAAGTATCACTGAAATCACCATTTCTAAATGCTCACCATTTGCTGTGTTTCTCAAGCTTTTGCTCAGGAACTTCCAAAAAAAAGAATTTAGTGGGGATGTGCTTTATCAGCACCTTGGTAAGAGGGAAGTTCTTCCCTGAGGGTGCCATGAACAAAGGAACTGCTGGAGAAGGGACAACACAGACCCCAAAGCTCTGCAGGTGCCACCAGCACAGCAACTCCACATTTGCTTCCAAAATACCTCCAAAAATGCCTCCAAAAATGCCCTGTGAAAAATCCAGAAACAGGGAGTGCTGGGGAATGGAGGGAAGGGCAGAGCAAGACCAAATCATCCACTCGGGGTTCATGAACTTGTAGTGAAGAAGACAGCACCTGACAAAACTCTGATTCATCTTCCAGGATCATTAAAATTCCCAGGCAGTCAGAAATTTTAACCCTTTCCCACCCCCAGCACTGAGGGTGTTGCTCTGCCTTGGGAATCGCCGTGGTCTCTGCATCTGTCTTAGTGCCCAGGGAAGGATAAGGGACAAGAGGAACAGGAGGAGATATTTTACCTGTAAGGCCAGATCTGTGAGAGAGACCTGCCAGGTGCACCAGGAACAGCTCTGAGGAACAACCTCTGTGTTTCCTGAGCTGAGCCACAGCTGCAGCCCGTGGAATCCCACCCTCACAGGTGGGATGGGATCACTGCTCCATCCACAGGACCACCCTGTGCTGTGGGGGAATCCTGGCTGAGAGACACACACCATAAACCATTCAAACACCCACACAAACCATTCAAAAAAACCACCACAAACCATTGGAAAAACCATCACAAACCATTGAAAAAAACATCACAAACCATTCCAAAAACCAACACAAACCATTCCAAAAAAGCCATCACAAACCATTCTGTGATTCCGTGATTCTGTGATCACTCATCCTTTTAGTCCACAGCAGCTCTGACCTCTTCCCTACAATCAGCAGGGATTTATTTTTATTCCAATGGATCCATGGAGTTGTTAAACCTCTAAAAACCGGAGCCCTGAGTTGCTGCACTCCTGTTCCAGTGGCAGCAGGGGACACTGGGGCTCGCTGCAGTTCCAGCCCCCAAGGTGCTCGTTTCTGGTTTCTCCCACTTTGTTTCTCTTGGCTCTTTCAAGAGAAAAATCAGGATGTGTTTTCCTCTGGAGAAATCCAATTGACACGTGGAGGAGACCTCTCTGTGCTGGAAAATGAGTGGTAAATAAACCTCTCACTAGAGCTTTCCCTGAAGAGACCAAAGCAGTGCTCAGAGCACTTCTGAGAGGAAATGGGAACACACCAGAGTGACCTCCCTGACCCAGATGTTCCAGAGTTTGTCTGCTCTGATTGTTGCTCAAATATATTTCACCCAAAGTTGTCTGCTTTGCTGTGGCAAAATTTCACAACTTGTTTTATCCAGGAATTCCAGCAATGCTGACCTGGCTCCCCATCCACTTGTGCTGTGCAGGAGTTCGGTGATTCATGGAGGCAGGAGTTTGTTGGTTTGTGTTGAATAAATATCTACTCGTGGCAGAAGAAATGCAAACAATCTGCTTCAAGGGGAACGCAGCATTTTTCAGATGATTTTGGCTTTTTTCTGGTGTTGCACAGAACCCTGAACACCCAGAAATCCCCATCTGCTACAGTTCATTATTGTGCTAATTTTTGTCACAGCTGAGAGCCCCACATTCAGCACAAGGTCTGTCCCTCGTGCCACTGCTCTCCCTGCCAGGGGACAACAAGGAGCCATAAAATCCCACAGGCACAACGTCCCCATTTGCAGAAGCTTTTGGTCAGGAAGAAGCAGCTTTGAGGTTGGAAAAGTGTCAGATCCAGGTGCAGCCCCTGTGGAGCTCCTCAGTGGGGCTGGGAGGAGCCAGCCCTGACAGGAAGGTTTCAGTATTTCATTGCTGGGCACAGCCCCTTGTATGTCAAATACAGCAAAAACCTGTATTTCTGCCTAACTAAATTTCTCTTCCATCTGTGCTGGATCCAACCTTTCTGGCATTTAAGAGCAAAGCACCGAAGAAATAAAAATTCCTCTCCTGAGATGAACTATCCACAAATTAAAATTGGTTGGGTTTGCTTTAATGCCCACCCCTCTGTCACTACCATCGGTGCATATTCTGCACCAGGGCCAGAAGTCACACTTTGTATCAGTCCCAGAGCTGAGGAGAACAGACAATAATTGCTCTGTGAAGGGCTGGTGTGCAGAGCTGCATCCCCCCAGCACACGGAGAAAGGAGGGGATGCAGCAGTGGGAAATGGGAACTGGAGAGATTGGAAAGGCTGGAGTCAATCTGAGCAGAGCAAAACAGGATTTATAAAAACCAGAATTGGACAAGGGCTGCTCTGTCCCTCCTCCCACCTCAGCACAGGGGCATCTGGATGTCCCTGAGAGAAACAGGCTGGGCCTGGCACGGTGCCACACATCCATCACACACCCAGGGCTCTGGGACAGGGCACCACGGCCACCAAAGAGATTTTAATCAGCAGAAGATAAATATGGTGTAATGTCCTTCATGGCTTAGAAAGCCTGAGCGGTCTGACTCAAGGCTGTGACAAGCCCTGCCCCATCTCCCATCCATTACAGAGCTCAGGACTCTTTCCAAAGCTTCAGAGACCCCTGCAGAAGGGAGCTTGGGGCAAGACCAGAGCCAGCTGGGAAGTGCTCTGTGCCTGGTTTAGTCTCTGGTTCAGCTCTGAACACTGACACTGTCACCAAGTCCTTGTCTGTGTGTGAACACTCAAGCCCCCACCTACCAAAAAACCAGATCTAGACAAAATCTCTGGACAGCTGCACAGAAACACCTCTGCTTCTATCCAGAGCCTGCACTTTGCTCTGATATTTCGGGAGTTAAGTGCACTTCCCTCCCTTCCCCCTGCTGTGCCTCCCACCTCTGGCTCAGCGTCCCATCCCTCTGCTGCTCCCCTCACACCAAACACCACCAGAACTCACACACAGCTTCTGCATTCTCCCAGCACCTCCCTGAGCACGCCTCTGGAGAAACCGCACATTCCAGCACGTTCCTGCTCCCTACAAACCCAGACTGTCCGAGCACCCTCAAGATTTCTTCTGCCCCATCGCTTTCTAGCATTTAATCCACAGAGATATTGCAGAAGGAAAGCGATCCTGCACAAATTCCCCCTGCAGCCGTGGGCAGCACTCACCTCAGCACGTGCGTGGAGCCGTTGATGGTGGTGGTGGAGCAGGGCACGGTCTGGCCCAGGATGGAAGGCCTTCGGTAGCGCTCATCACCGCAGCACAGGATGATGAGGAAGGCACGTCTGAAGGCCTTGTTGAGGAAGGCGTAGAGGAAAGGGTTCAAGCCCGAGTTGATGTAGCCCAGCCACAGGAAGGCCGTCCACAGCTTGCCGGGCACCGTGTAGTTTATGAAGGGATCCACGATGTTGGTGACGAAGAACGGGGCCCAGCAGAGGCAGAAGCAGCCCATGATGATGCACAGGGTCTTGGCAGCCTTGGTCTCGGTTTTCATGCGGTGGGTGCTGTGCTGGTCGGGGGGGTGCTGCCGTGGCTCCTGGGGGTGCTGCCGGGGCTCCTGGGGGTGCTGCCGTGGCTCCTGGGGGTGCTGCCGGGGCTCCTGGGGGTGCTGCCGTGGCTCCTGGGGGTGCTGCCGTGGCTCCTGGAGGTGCTGCCGTGGCTCAGCCGGGTTCCCCGCGCGCTGCAGCAGGCGGATCTGCCGCGCGTGAGCCCGTGCTGTCACGTAGATGCGGTGGTAGGCCAGCGCCATGAGCAGGAAGGGGATGTAGAAGGCCACCACGGAGCAGGTGATGGCGTAGGGCTTGTTCACCATGAAGATGCAGTAGGTGGAGTTGGAGGCCTTGTTGAACTGCCTTTGCTGGATCTGGGGTGCAGAGGGGAGCGCGAGGCAAGGAAGGAGGGGAGAAGTGGGAATCAGAGAACGGGTTGGGTTGGGAGGGACTTTAAAGATCTTCTCGTGTCATGGGCAGGGACACGTTCCCCTAGACCGGGTTGCTCCGAGCCCCGTCCAACCATCCCTGGACGCTTGGACACATCCGCAACCTCCCTGGGCACCCTGTGCCAGGGCCTCCCCACCCTCAAGGGAAGGGTTTTTCCCCATATCCCATGTAACCCTGCCCTCTGGCAGTGTGCAGCCATCCCCCTTGTCCTGGCACTACGAGCTCCAGTTTATTCTAGCAAGAAAACAATCCCGTCTCTTATTTAAGTGAGAGCTGCAAAGGCCAAGGGGACCAAGGACTCCTGAGGTGCTGTCAGGGACCAGCTGGGGCTTGGCCTTTTTGCCAAGGACTCCTCACTGAACTGAGAGTGAATGTGGGTAAAATCCTCTCCCAGGGCCACCACTGTGTCAGCCCTTCCAGGACAGAGTCACTTCAATCCTCCTTAGAGATCCCCTCCAAAATTCATCAGCCTCTCTGAACTGGGAACAAGAAGTTTCTTTTTCCCTTTCCCTGGAAATTGCTTTTTAAAGAACATCCAGCACCCGATCCATGGGACTGGCGTCGCTCCTTGGCCACTCACCAGATCAATGATGCCAATGCTATTCCAGCCTTGCATGATAGGGAGGAAAGAAATGAAGGTTGGGATCACCCAGCAGCCTCCCAGCATCACCGCGATGCGCAGCGGGGTCATCTTGTTCCTGTACACCAGGGGCTGGCAGCAGATGGCATAGTACCTGCAGGGCAGAACCGGGGCAGAAACTGTCAGGGGACACTCCCAAGCATTCTAAAAGTTAAATTGTAAAGCTTTTCCTCCAGCTTGTTTCACCCCTTTCAAAATCTAGGGGGAAAAAAGGAGTCTGTAGCCTGCTTCCCTTGGGCCTCTCACACAGGAGCTCGGGATTTGCCACAGGTTCGTGGTGACTTGAGAGGAAAAACCAATGCTTTCTGCTTTTCTGTTTTTTCCAGCCAGGGAGAACGAGGCACAGATTAATCTGTGGGTTGTCTGAGGTGGCAGGGCAAGGGAGAGATTCCATATCCAGCCTTCCTCTCCCTCTGCACCGAGGGTGTCCCCACCCTCCAAGGACATCCCCATCCCTTCCTTCCAGTCAGCCTTAGCTGAATTTCCTACCTGCACGGGACATTTATTTTGACAAGGCTGCAAAAGCTGCTACCACAGATTAACAAAGTCTCCCAAAGCTGTGAAAATGCCAGGAAAATGAAATGTGTTTTTCCATAACCAAGCTCCCTTTCTACTTCCCAGGAATTCGCCCCTTTTCCAGCTGGGCTTTAACCTTCCCAAGGACAGGGCAAAGGTGTCTTTGCACCATCAAGTGGATGTGCCCTGCACTCCCCTTCCTCCTCCTGATCCATTCAAAATATCCCAAGTACAACAGGTACTAAAATAGTTATGAACTAAAGATGTTTCCTTAAAGAGATAAGAAATCAAATTTTCTGCTTGTTTGATCCCTGTGCCACCCCCTGCAGTGGATCCCTCCATCAGGAAGGGGTAGCAAACCTAAAACTGGAAATCTCATGGCTCTGAAATGATTATTTTTTCCCAAGAAGACCATATCAGCAAATATTCAATTGCAGACTTTCAATGGCCCTGACCTGACAATCAGTCTTGGGTTCCCAATAAAAATTTTTTGCTCTTTAGATTTTTGGATTTCAGCACAACTCTGTAAAAGAATTGATGAGGTCAGCAGAACCATGAATTAGAGAAATTAAATCAACAAGCACACGTGTGTGTATTAAGGAACTGCTCTTCGAGATGTGCATTTATTTCATCAGGATTTGAGTGGGAACCAAGAGCTTTGTCCCAAACAGGCACAAAAATACAAGAATTTCCATTTTTTCCTGAGGCTTTTTTCTTTTAAAGTCATGTGGAGTCAACGGAATTGCTTTATTTTGATAAAATCAGATGATATATTCCACACAGAGGCTTGAAATAATATCGAAGTGTCAAAAGAAAACATTTCTTAAAAGTCTCTTTGAAACAAGATTCAAAATGTCACAGGGGAAAAACGCTGAAACAGGCATTAAACTCCTGCAATTTGATAATTCCTCCCTTCTCCTCTGGTTTCCTGATGAAAAATCAGCCTGTTCCTCTGGAAAGCTGCACTTCCAAAGAAAAGGGGTTTGCCAGGAGCTGCTTTTTTAGACCTGTGGGTGAAATGTTCCTCTCGTGGAGCTCCAGCTCCCCCGGGGCTGATCCCTGTCCCAGGAAATGAAGTGACCTTTGAATTCCAGCAGGAATTTTTGGGATGTTTATTGGGACAGAGGGAGCTTCCCTCGGCATCAGAGCTGCTCCTCTGACTCTCAGCACAAAGGATCCATATCTGCACTATTTAATTGTTTCTTATCTCAGAGTCACCCACTGGACAGCGCTGGACATCAAAGGCATCAAAGCCGAGTCACAAGAGCCTCCATTTATTTGCAGAAAGGGCAGAAGAAGAAATCCAATAAATAAAAGGATAAAACCAGCCAAGACAGCAGTCCCCTCTGACAAGTTGGATAAGCAAACAGGAAAGGAAAAGCACTGTACACTGCTAATTAACTGCAGCAGGAAAACAATTCTTGCCAGCAGTTTGAGTGATCACATTTCTCTGCCTCTCTCCCTGCTGCAGCTGAAAGAATTACACTGAATTGTTCCTGCTATTAAAGGCCATTAGAGTAAAAATTATGCCTGTAAAAATGACACTTTAAGCTCTCATATTTCTTCCCTCCCAGTGATTCAGCAGCAATTTTCCTCCACTTTCATGTCAGAAGATTTTATTTTATTTCATTTTCGCTGGTGCTGCTACCAGAACTTCCCCTGCGCTCATCGAGTCAAGCTGGGCTCCTCCTGTCACAGTTTGGGGTGACAAAGTGCCCTGAGCAGGGTGTGGGTGACACTTGTGTGACGGGGAGGGAGGCAGAGGAGCACAGCACCCACTTCCCCAGAGCCCAGCAGGATTCCATCCAAGGAATCAGGTAACAGACAGCTGTGAGTGCCAACAGAAGGCTTGGAAGTCCCCCCAGTTTCTGATTTGATGTATGTGGTGGCCTGAGCATTTAAGCAGCTATTTGTTCACTGGGAGGAAAGTAATTATATCTGTGAGATTATCAATAGTTTCAGTCAGAGGCTGGAATAAAGACATGCTCTGTGTTTCTGCTTCATTTCAAGGCAGAGCTGTTTTCCTGGGCTCATAAGGAATATCTGGCATTGCTGCAGTGACAGGGTGATGGATGAACATAAAATGCAATGCACACACATGATTAATGCCATGTCCAGGCCCAATTAAATATTAATTCTCTCTATTATCAGTCAAGTTCCTTGCAAATGTTCGCTTCCCTGTTACCTGCAGCAGAGCAGCTGATGTGGAACATCCTCTCCTCTGCAATGACATTCTCCACTGAAGGGGAAACACAGGAATCCCTTCCTGGGGCTGCAGCTCTTCCAATAAAGCAAAGGTTATTATAATACTTTTCCTTTTCCCTGTCAGACATTTGCCACAGGAATGAATCAAGTGCTAACATTTCACAGGTGGCTGAAAAGAAGAAATCCATCATTTCTCTGGTCTTATGGCTCTTCTGGCCACTGCAGGAATCACAGAATCACAGGGAAGGGACTTTGGAAGGGACTTTGGAAGGGACTTCAAAGACCATTTCCACCCCCTGCCACAGGCAGGGACACCTTCCCCTATCCCAGGCTGCTCCAAGCCCCGTCCAGCCTGGCCTTGGGCACTGCCAGGGATCCAGGGGCAGCCACAACTTCGCTGGGCACCCTGTGCCAGGGCCTCCCCACCCTCACAAGGAGGAATTCCTTCCCAAATCCCATCTATCCCTGCCCCCTGGCAGTGGGAAGCCATTCCCTGAGTCCTGTCCCTCTCTTTCCATCTTCCCTCAGGCACTGGAATGTCCCAGTCAGGAACCAGTGCAGTTCCACACCCTGGATCTGACTGACAGCAGCACAGCCCAGCTGTGGGCCCTGGCAAGGAATTATTTATTGATCCAAACACCTCCTCAGTCCCATGGCTGTGGAAAAGCTGCCCTGGAGTGCTCAGCTCCTGCCTCAGGGCCCGGTGATGCTCTGACCACACCACTGCTCCTTCCTCGCCTCCCGGGCACTCCAGCAACAGAATTTCTGAGCTGCAGGAGAGAATTCCTTGCCCTTGGAGAGACAGGAAAGGATCTCCCTGGTTTGCAGCGCAGTTTGGAGCTGGGAGCTTGCAGGCACCACGCTGCAAGAAGCTCTCGAGCTGTCTCAGACAGACAAATCCACCCCCAGCCCTGTGAACAGCCTGGCTCTGGGGGTGGCCCACACTTCCAACCGCTCGGTGTCATGTGCATGTGTAAAATGATGTACACAGCATATGCCTGATACCACCGGGGCCAGGATGAGGCACACAACAGCCACTGAGCACTCACACTGAGTAATAGCTCACCCCCCTCAAATAATCAAGGAGAAAAGAAAGCAAAAGGATGGGAAAACTGGGAAAAAAGATAAAAGGATGGGAAAACTGAAAAAAGAAGACAAAAGATGGGAAAACTGAAAAAAAAGAAGACAAAACGATGGGAAAACTGAAAAAAAGAAGGCAAAATGATGGGAAAACTGTGAGTGCTACTGGCTCTCTCCCAAAGTTAGGGTGCAAGAGCCGAGCCCTCTATCAGTGGGAAGTCACTGCCCTTGTCCTTGTCCCTCAGGGAATCCAGGCAGAGCCTCCAGCTGAGCCCTGACCAAGTGATGAACCTCAGGAGCCACGATTTCAATTTATTTGTGCCTGTGGGAAATGAATCCAGCACTGCTGTTGCTGATGTTTCAGTGAAAACAGGTTCTGGCCTCTGTATAACCAGATTTTAACTTTTTTTTGGAAAGAACAGCTCTTTCTATTTTCCTTTTTCCCACTGAGCAAATAAGCTTTGGGCTCTCATTGGCCAAAGAAAACAAAGTTCTGCATCGTTGGTCCCAAAAAAGAAAATGTCCTGAAATTATTATATCTAACAAAATTAAATTCTTATTAGAAAAACAACGGCCTGCTGGTGTTGAGATAATTACACGGAGGAAAATGCTAAAGAGAACAGTTAATTGGAGCTGGATAAATTTAGCAGGGAACACAAACAAATGTGTGCTGCCAAATGGAGAGAGGGGGCTCCTCCATGGTCCCTGTGAGGTGTGTGGAGGGTTACTGGCAGCAAGAGTGGCAAAATAAATGAAATATTTCTAGAGGGTCTGCAACGATTAATAAAGGACAGAGCATCCCTCAGCCTGTGCCGTGGCCATCTGCTCTGGGATTTTCCTTAATGCCCTCAGACTGGAATTCTGCAAACCCTGGGATGGTTTTTGGGCTGGCAGGGACACCTCCACAGCTCCATCACCTCTCGCAGCCTCGGGGACAGGCTCCAGCTGTCCTCGCTCAGCCCCTTCCTGCGCTGCCTCTCTGTCCCTGAGCACTGGGAGCTGTCCAGATCCAGGTGAAACAGGCACGGGGAATTTACAGCCTGGCCAGAACTCCAGCTGGAATTTGGGGCATTTAACCAGACTGCAATCATTAATTACTGACAGCTATTCAAAGTTTAATAACTCTCCCCACTAACAGCCTCCCCGTGCCCCTGGGCAGCCAGGGATGTTCCACGCTGGGCTCAGCGGATTCCTCCCAGTCTGGGAAAACACCCTGTGCTCCCAGCCGTGGCCTGGGCATCCTCTGGGCACCACTGAGTCCCTCGTGCCTGTCTGTGATGCCATGGAAAGGGGATGAGCATGGAATGCTGTGCTGGAGCACCGGGAGGGCACTGCCCAGCCCGTGTCCCTCGGGGCCACGCTCCGTGCCTGGCACAGGGACAGGGCTGCTGTCACAGGATGTCACCGCAGAGCACAGGGCTTGGGAGGCTTTACAGCATCACCTCTGCCATGGGACTGTGCTAATTTGCTGTCTGAGCAGTCCGTTAATGGTAATTAATGTTTGCAAACGGCACAAGGAGCATCTGTCACTGCTCCAACGCTCTCTGGATGCATCTGCCGTGCTTTAGCCCCGGCTTAGCGGGGATTTTGGGCCGTGCCTGAGTGTAGGATCGGTCTGGGATGGACAGACACACTCAGGGCTGGGCTGTGGTGGGCAAATGTTTGAAACACTCCAGCAAACAGAGCACCCAGCAGAGACACAGCCTTGGGGGGACCTTCCCGGCCTGGGACAGCCAGGAGGGTGCAGCAAGCAGGGAGAGGATGCTCCAGCTGCATTCAGAGGTACCAGATGTGCATCCAAACCCAAAACCACACATATTTTTGTTTCCCTGTTGTTTTCCCCCCTCACAAGACTTTGAGGAGTAATTGCATTGCAAATTGGACTGCAAATATTGGAGGAGAAAATTGCCTCTCCTGACAGGTCCGCTGGATTTGGAGACTCCCTCAGAGCTCCTGGGTCGGTTTATCTGCAGTGCAATTATTTTTTATTGCACTGGCACAAAGAATGGACATGTATGCATAAAACATGCAATAAATAAATATTTCAAGGGTAAATCTCTCTATTATATTAGAATATCAAAGAGATGATGAAAAAGCATAAGGCAGTGGCAGCAAACTTTGGATTCTGTGAGCCCTGAGATACCTTTGCTACCTTGGAAAATCCCTTTTCCAACTGAGACTGTCAGTGGCTCTCTGCAGCACTTTTCTCCCTGTGTCTGAGCAGTAAAATCAGTTTATTATGTGGTAGTTTCTCCAGATTTTCTCCAATGCCTTGGAGAATTCAAGCCTCAGTGCTTGTTTCCTTCTTTTCCAGAGGCAGCAGTGGAAACAGATACAAGATATTATCAGATAAAAGTCTTTCCATGCAACACTTTGTGAATATGTTGAAGGGAATGACTTCCCAAACCGAGTCTTTAGGATGAGATTAACTACCCAGTTTTCTTCAAAAACCCCTTAAAACTCACACTGGCATGCCCTGAAATAAAAGAGAAGGCAGGAAACAGATCACAGAAAAAATACCAACTAGCAGCAGCACACTCCCATAAATTCTGAATGAACACAAGAGCAAACAGCTAAACAAAATTGAATTAAGCCCTGGGAAGGAAGCAGCGCTGCCCCTGCAGCCCAGGGAGGCACTGGGGATGGAGAACAGATCGAAGCTGGGCTGAGTCATCCTTCCCTCACAAAAACCTCTCATTCATCCACCTGCTCTGCCCTCCTGGGACCATCCACCACCTTCTCCTCCTCTGTTCTGGCCCCTTCACACTGTTCTCAATCAGTTCTCACTGTGGAAAAACCAACTAAGAATTGTCAGAGAAATTCAGGTTTCTGCCAGGAACCTTTAAAGCCAAGGGCTGGGGTGGAGGAGTATCCCTAAAGCACCAACTCCGAGCCAAGGCTGTCCCAGAATCTCGGGGACAGATGGGGACAGGCAGCAGGTTCTGGATGGGGGGGGTCTCCAGGAGGAGAGGAGAAAGGGGGAGCCTCCTTTCTGTGCCCCACACAGGAGCTTCCTGTGCTGCAGATCCAGAGGTGAAATCCCATTTTCCCTTCTCTCCACAGCCCTCTCTATTTAATTAAGAGCCTGGAGAATCAAACTCCAACATTTCAGAGAGCGAGGTCGTGTCCAGAGCACGGTGCCCAACATCTGCTTTCCTGGGAATTGGCTCAGAGTGGCAATTTGTCAATGTTTTGAAGATAACGAGCTTCCCATTTGTGTTCCAGCCATCGAAACTTGCAGATAAGGACAGGAGCTGTGCTTGTGGGACCTCAGCTTCTCTCTGGATTCAAAACTGCCTGTGCTGGTGCCCTGTCTGCCACCCCAGAGCAGAGCTGCCCATCAATACAGAGGTTAAGCAACTTTTTTTTGAAGTCTGGCTGCACTCAGACTCTCAAGATATTGAAATACCACATATTTAAATATCAGCTGTCACAATGATGAGAAGAATTATGGTTATTTTGGCCCTGTTAGCAATACGAAGTAACAGTGTTTTTAAAGGTATTGAAATCTCCACACAGAACTCAAAAAAAAAAAAAAAGCTCCAAATATTATCAGAAGAGCCAAAATGTTTTCTTCTGCGTGTTCATCTTGTGAAAAGTTCTTATGGAAGTTCTGCCATTTACCCTGAAAAACTGCAGCCAGCAGTCACACAGAATTGCTTGCCATGGATTATCGAGGCTTTGGGCTTTATTTTTAGGGGGCAAGAAAAGTTTGAAAGAAAGGAAAGTTTTTAGGATCTCCCAGGAGATTTAGGCTGGGAAAGACCTTCAAGATTATCTTGTGCCCCATCCCCACCTTGTCCCCAGCCCAGAGCACTCAGTGCCACCTCCAGGCCTTCCTTGGACACCTCCAGGGATGGGCACTCCAAACCTCCCTGGGCAGCCCCTGCCAAGGCCTGAGCACCCTTTCCATGGGGAAATTCCTGCTGATGTCCACCCTGAGCCTCCCCTGGTGCAGTTTGAGGCTGTTTCCCTTCATCCTGTCCCTGTTCCCTGGGAGCAGAGGAACATCCCTGCTGGAACAACGCCCTGTGCACGATGCCCCTCCCTCTGCCTCACCTTTGGACACATTCCAGGGGTCTTTTTCTCCTTCAAAGAAGGAACAGAGCCACACCTGCTCCATGCTGCCAACAGAGCCGTGCACAGAACAACCCAGGCCCTCACCAAAAACCCCATTCCATCCCAAGTTCCTCTGCTCTCATCAGGATTTTCTCCAAAATCAGCCACTGGGAGAGATTTATTGCTCTGCCATTCCCAAGCAGGTCCATCTCTGCCCTCTGGCAGCTCAGGATAAGCAAGAATACAGCAGAGACTTCAAGCACTGCCACTCCCCAGCTCGTACCTGTCCAGGGAGATGCAGCAGAGGTGCAGGATGGACGCCGTGGTGAGCAGCACGTCCAGGGATGTCCGCACCAGGCAGAACATCTCTCCGTAGATCCAGTTGTCCTGAACCAGCTCGATGGCTCCAAAGGGCATCACCAGCACCGACACCAGCAGGTCAGCAAAGGCCAGGGAAACAATGAAATAGTTGGTCTTGATTTTCCTGCAAGGCACATCACAACATGAGGGTGGGTTCAGTGCAGCAGCCTCCACACAAGGACAGAGATTCCAGCCTGAATTTGGGCTTAATCTGCTCCATCAGACTAAAAGCCCCTCTCTAACACACTCCTCACTTTATATGGTCACTCCTGGCGTGCTCCTGGTTTTTAAAGCCAAATACCCACCGTTCTCCTGGCATAACCACATCTTTCTGCTCACCCAGAGGAGGCAAATGGATGCTCACAGGCCTCTGCATGGGGCTCAGCCTCTCTGCTTGCACTGGAGACTCTGGGGTGGAGGAGGGGGATTTTATTTTAACTTGTAAATGGAGAAAATCCTTCCAGAAAGAACAGAGAATAATCTAGACTGGAGCTGTAATTTTAACTTGAAGAGTACTTTTTAAATCACAACAATAAAATAGAATTAAATCCATTAAAAATCCCACGCAGCACACAAATAGAGGCTGTTAAATATCTTTTTCTGCTCCTAAGGCTGGGCTGACAATTCCCAGGGTTAGCAGCAGCCTCGAGACAGGAATTGTGCCTGTGACCCCCTCAAATCATGGGCAACATTTGCCAGGTCGTGGTGGTGCTGCACAACCAGCCCTTGGTCTGGGCAGATTTCTGATGAGCTCCTTAGGAAATCTGAGATGGGAAAGGGGCAGAGGCCAACCTGCTTCTCCAAGGAATTGCTGCTTAGCTGTGTTTTTCACTGATTTATCTGGCTTTCTACACTGAGAACGCTGAAAAGGACGAGGATGGGAATTTAAATGGTGCCAGCGCCGCGGGATGAGCCGAGGCCGGGGTGGGTGTGCGAGGCAGGGGCACCTCCCTGGCGGCGGTTCCTGCCCTCAGCTCGTCAGGAGGGGTTTGTGCCCGTGGTGGCCACCTGGGTGGGCTCACCTGAGCTGCCTGTCCCGGCACACGGCCACCATGACCAGCAGGTTGCCCAGGATGGCCATGAGGATGACGGCGGAGATGAAGGAGAGCAGCACGATCTTCTCCGCGATGCCGAAGCCCTCACTGGAACTGGGAGCACGCAGGGAGATGAGAGAGAGAGAGGAGAAGAAGCTGCAGTGGCACTGGGAGGGGCGGCCCAGCGGTGCCAGCCACGGGCACTGGCGGTGGGGACAGCAGCCCCCCGTGCCTGTCACTGTGGGCCACTCCCAAGAACCCTTCCCATCCATGGCCATTCCCACCCATCCCATCCCATCCCAT
>VZTH01004692.1:0-29843 GCA_013397815.1 Aleadryas rufinucha | reverse complement strand
AGCCACGCTCCGGCAGCGTTACATAGGTACTGGAAAAGGAGAAAAGGAAAGTTCATGCCATATCTATAAAACCAACCAACAAAAAACGTATCAAGTTATATTCAAATTACTAGAGACAATCTATTGAGAAACATCCCCAAAAATGTCCTAAATGGAGATAAAATTACATTGATATAATATTATTAAAGCCACTAACTGTACTTCAACATTCAATTGCACTAGATCCAGAAATTAAAAGTTAGATTTTACATATTATGTAGCTGTGTTTAGTAGTTGTCTTTTAGTCTTTAGGGATGTGTTTTCTTAAGGTATATACAAACTGAAAATTGATCTGTCTGGTAACAGCATTGCAGGAATTAATTCTCACCTTTATTTGCAAGAATTGTAAGAAGCAAATCCTCTGCTGGTCTAGCTTCATTTGAAGTCATTGAAATAATGTCAGGAGAGAATGTGGCAGTGGTTCCGAGTGTATTTTGTGATTGTTTTAACAATCATTAGATATTTTATTTTAAATATATTGTTGCGTGTCCTGGTTTGGCTTTTTTTAGCAACATTTTCTCTTAAATATATAAATTTCTATATCATCTTTTTCCATACCAACATAATATATTTCAAAGAATGGTTAATTTTCCCTGGCTAATTTATACAGTCTTGCAGGCCACCTTTAGTATGTTAGACTTAGTATATTTATTTTTCTACTGTAATTACATTCTGCCTAATTTCTGTTAATCTTTACACATATAATGCCCAAATTTTCTAAATAACTTAAAACACAGAATTTTTATCCAGCTACACTGAGGGTGATTCTTCATTACCATATACAATGATGTTAAGTGGTGTACCTATGTCTCTTAGAAGTTTATAGAAAAGTAATTCCCCTGGCTGCTTTTCTAGCATGAGTGTGTGTGTGTATGTACATGTTGGTTATTTTTCCCTAACTACAGTTTCTCCCTAACTACAGTACAACGTGATATGACCTTTAAAGTGTCATCTCATCACAGGTTAATAGTATTGAGTGTTGGCTCCAAACACTGCTTAGCGATTATGATCTGAGCTGTATGGTAAATAAATAGCTAATTGTTTAACCTGACATTTCTCATCTATATAAAGGAAAGAGATAAGAAATCTGACCTTTATTTGAATAATAATTTCATTTGAATTTCCCAAACTAATCATCGTCATGTCATACTATTTACTTCGGTTATGTACTTACATGTGGCAACAACAATGCGAATAGCAATATTTGTTATTTTCTAATTATGTTTCAGTCCACAAGATTGAAAACAAAAAATATCTAAAACGGCTTGTAAATCATCAGCTATTCTAAAACTAACGACACTTCTCTGCAGTCCATTCCAGGAATCATATCTGATCTCAATAGTCATTATGTATCCTCATGCTATGTTTAATGCAATTAGGGCTTTTAAGCCGACAGACACAGCAGTTTGCGGAACAGTTCCTGGGCTCTGCTTTGCATTCTTCTAAATCTTCTGGGAACTTTGTCCAAGATTGTTGCAGTGCATGTAGGTGTCTTAAAGGCAGACCAAAGTCCAGAGTCCTGGTGGATGGGCACCAAGGTCTAAGGATCAGCCCCTTACCTATTTTGGGCCCCCATAGCCCAATATGTCCTTCACTTGAATATTAGTTGGTGATTGGTTCACATGGCTGACACCCAATTTATGCATGAGTTCATGTTTATTCACTACTCCTGTTTAATATGCATAAGTTCTAGAAATGTCTTCAGTATTCAGTGCCTCATTGGCTCCCTGTCCTAATTCTCTTCTCATTGTTATCCCCACTGGTTGTAGTTGGTTGTTGTTAACTCCACGCCTGTCGTTGTACCCCACTGGTTGTTCCCCTTTTCTCCACCTCTTTTCCATGTACTATAAAAACATCGGATTCTTCCCTCAAACTGTTCTTCATCCATAAACCCTCCAACAAACCTTTTAGAACCTATATGGGGAACCCCTCTTGTGCCTCTTTACCTCTGCTGATGCACTAACCACCTGCTCATTTTGTTAGCGTAGAAACACATAATCACAGCATGATTATATGCAGGTGCCTTTTATTTGAAGCGCTCGGGAATCGGGGTACAAACCCAAATCAGATTCTGCCAAGGGTTCGAAGTAAAATTCATTTTATATTCTTCTCTTACATAACAGTTATAGAATCATATGTTAATCATTAGCCATCTATTGTTCTATTGTAATTATTCAAGCATAAGCTTTGAGCCCCTCTTCCACAATATTCCCCCATGTTTGCTGTTCTTTCCTCATGATCCGTGTTACCATTAAGCAATCAGAACATTCTCTACCATTTACTATACTCAGGTACAGAGTCACAAGATTTAGCAGAGACAATACCTATTCAAAGCCTACCTAAGCTAATACAATTTGAAAAACATTTTAACCCTATGCTATCAATTTGGGGACTTGTTCACTTAGCTGCGGAACCAGCCTGAGCAAACTGAGGCGACCCGCTGTGACGTCCTCAGGAAGGACGCTGTGCTTCCCTGGGCAGATCCCAGACCGCAGCGTCACAAGATCACTGTAAAACTTGTGGGAGGTCTCTGAGAAATATCAAAGTGCCTGCTGCTGACAGAGAAGTACTACCTACCTTGGGGTGCTATGACTGCCAGCCTCTGGCAGCTTCTAACAGGATCTGTGAGCTGTCCTTGACCAAAGGAGTCTGCTGGTGAGGAATGGTCTGGCATCCTTGCAGCAGGTGCAAGGGAGGGAGCCATTAAGAGCTGGTCTTGAGCATAGCTCATGGAAGCACCTAACTGATGTAGCCTTCTGTGTAGAAAGGGGTCAGGACTCTGCTCAGGATAGCAAATGTGTACTCGGGGATGGGCGATCAGGCACTGCAGAGCAGCCGCTGCAGCAGCTGTGCCTGTAACATCAGAGGCTTTGACCCAGACCAAGTTTCTGGGAGAGGACACAGCTCAGCAGTATTAGAGCTGTAGGGAGTGTCTGTAGCAAGGAAGAATATTTCTTGTCTGCAGGAAATGGGCATGCTGGTGGACTACTTGTGTTGAGAAATAAAGAAGCTGGAGAGCAGCGGATTGTCTCATCTCTGGTGCAACAGACATTGACTGGATCTTCTCTAAAACCCTTCAGCCTCAAAAGCCTGAGTTCAGAATCCTGAGAGGAAGGAAAAAGATAAATAACAGGATCACAGCTCTAGACTTTTCAGAGAAGACTTCAGCCTCTTCAGAGACCTGCTGGTAAGAGTTCAATAGCAGATGGTCCTAGAGTGAAGAGAGGTCTAGGAATGCTGTTGTATGGGTTTTCTGGGGGGTTTGGTCTTGCATATGGGTATGTATAAATTCACCTTCCAGATCAAGGATGGTCAATCATGATCACTCAGTTATCAAGCAAAGGTGGCAGGAGGCCTGCATGCATGAAAAAGTCATCCTCAATTCAAATATAAGTTACAAAAAAAGATGTGGAAGCAAGAGGAGTATAGAGACACTATCTGAGCGTGTGGGGATGAGATTTAAAAGACTAAAGCCCACCTGATATTCAATCTAACAAAGATTGTGAAGTGCATTGGGAAGGGCTTCTACAACTAAATCAGCAATAAAAGGAACTCTGGAAAATGTGGGCCCCCAGCTGTATGGGGCAGAGGAGATGGTGCCAGAGGAATTGGAGTGATTGAATATCTTGGCCTGTTCCTCCACCATGTCCTTACTGCTAAGATTTGCCTCCAGAAGTCTCAGGCCCCTGAGACCCATGGGGAGGTCTAGAGCAAAGAGACACGTGCAGGAAAGCTGGACTGGATAATCAGAGGCCTTTCTAACCTCAACCAGTATGCAAGCCTGATTGCAATTTATAAGGCAGTCAGTTCCATAAGGGAGACAGTTTCAAATATTTTAGTTATTTACATGATTATGTTCAGGTAAAAGAAAATAGACAGTTTTTGGATCGAAAATTTTTTCTTCCAGAGGACTCCAGACAGAGGTACTGAAATTAAAAAAAAATGGGAATTATATTCTTTTAAAAATTGAATGTTTTTTCAAGTCTTATGTTTTAGTATTCAAACATGACTAGCTTCTTGATAGATATCTTTGGTAATAGTTAATCTAATTTTATCCATCACTTCATGATACCTTACAAAATACTTGATGTAAAATGAAAATACATTTCATTTCTGAAAACTGGTGTTTATCTTGCCAAAAGAATTTATATTTAAATTAATTGAATAAATGAATTAATCATGGGAAGTCATTTTCTTGCACATATGAAAGAGGAAACTGTTTATTATGGGAAACATTTCTTTGATATATATTTTTCATCGTTAGAAATAATTAAAATTCAAAAGAGCTCTGTCAAGTAATTTCTTTCACAAAATATAGTATCTTTAAGACATAAAAACTTACATTAGAAAACTTTTCATAAACCTCTTACAAATATTTAATTAATTTAATGCCAACAGTTTTCCTTGATGGGGCTATTTATTCTTTTTAAATAAATAACAACATTTTTATAAGTCAATGCCTACTAAAGATTTTGACAGGCCATTTTGTGTTATTTTGGTAATGACTGTAACTATATTTACAGAAAACAAAATACTTGCACAGTTGCAATGATCCTTGTGGAAAAATAGTAAAAAAATTCTNGTTATTTTGGTAATGACTGTAACTATATTTACAGAAAACAAAATACTTGCACAGTTGCAATGATCCTTGTGGAAAAATAGTAAAAAAATTCTATCTGTATTCAGGAAAATAAAAACTAATTTGTAAAATGTGCAGTCTAAACTTATTACCTTAACAGACAAACTATATATGTAGTAAGATATTTTTAATGGAGATGAGTATTCAGGAGGAAAACACTATTGTCTTTAACTGAAGTTTCCTAAGGCAAAAAAATAGATTTAAGTACTATCAGAAGATTTATTTACAGGTTCTTTTTTCTGTGTAGGTTTTGGATTTTTAAATTTCCTGATATTATTAATTTATGTCTTTCTTTGGGGGGGGAGGGGGAATGGAATTAAAAAGTTTACATAATGAAATATATATTAAAAAAAAGCGGAGAAATTGTTCTCTGGCCTTATATAAAAAGACAGTTAAACAAAGCAAATTTCTTTCCCACTGATTTTATTCTTATGTAGAATCTGCCCATACATCTAAACTTTCTTTCTTGCCACTAGCTTTTAACCACAACCTTAAGGGAAGATATATTGAGATTATGTCCTTCAGGGATACAGGAGGGTTTTGAAGTTTTGATGGGCACACATTGACATGTAGATTCAGATAATTTGATTTTAAAATTAAACTCTATTTAGTTAGGTGTTTATAAAAATTAAAATTGGAAATTAAAAATTAATTTCATGATGATTAATTTTACTTTTAAAAAAAGGCTAGAAATACAAAGCATTGGATATTAAATCTCCATGCTATCTGCAGCCCTGATTCAGTTGAAAACCAGACTGCAGGTCTGACACAAATCTAGGACTGAATCCTAATACATATCTACCCTGAGAGAGCCTGAATTGCATTATTTGGCAAGCACTGATGTTGCTGCCTTTGAACATTCTGAGAGGCATTAGTCTCTTACTGAAGAATTGTACAATTTGAGGTCTTGCTCTCAATCACCTTCTGCATTGGCCTTATTTAACGTATTATTACCAATCATCTATCTGGTGTTATCAACCATAAGAATGCCTAGATACTACCAGTTATATTTTTTATCTCTGAAGCATGAGAGAAAAGCACAAAACTCATTTTTTTAAGCAGATCTAGTCATCTAAATAACTTCGGGAACATAAACTATTCTTTCCAAAGTCACTTGGAATTTGTACTCACAACACTGTCTCCATATTTACCTTTGCAAACAATGGGGGAAAAGAAGAGAAACAACAAACTCAGTCAAATCCAGACTGGTCATTTTTGGCATCAGTTTTCATCACTTTTAAAGAGGATCTACCATCCACTAAATGAAGACTTTAGGGTAGAAAAGCATGCTTCCTTTAGCCTGACAGGATAACCAGCAACTGTTTTAAGTGCAGTGGCCACCATCAGAGATTCACACACTTAACTTGTTCCAAATGTCTGAATTTTATAGTGTGGAACTAAAGGCAGAATTACCCTCGAAGGATGCCACTTTAAGAATTTCTGCTTTTTAGTTGCAGCAAAAGTGATTCATAGTTTAAATTAAGAACTTCTAGAACCCTGCAGGGTGAAGCTACCTCATTGGCTTCTGTGATTCTCAGAAGTATTTTTTCTTTCTCAGTCAGTGCTATAAAATCCATGGCAGACTTAAGCTTTTACATAGGATTGGGAGAGCAAGACCTAAGATGGGACAGCTTTGAGAATTAAATCTGGGAGTAGGGGAGACAAAGGTTGCTAGACTTCCTTTTGCGAACTATGCAGAAATAATTCAATATCATTTGCATCTCTTTCTCCCTGTTAATTGTTTAATGTATTCATTCCTACTACTTCTCTGCTTCCTGTATTCTACCCACAATTAAGATAATGCGTTCACTTACCTTATCGGCAAGAGTGCACGTGAAGACTGATGTGTTACGTAAATACTCCAGCGGTATCATTGGAGAGCAATGGAAAATGTATCTTTCAGTCCCTTGCTTTATTATAATCTCCAAAAGAAGGAAGTGTAATTAGAGCTGTTGAGCTGTATAGGAATTTTATAACATTACTTGCAAAATTTGGACTAAGGCAACATCATAAATATATTCACAGTGAAGAAAAAGTTGCAATACACTGGAAAAACCTGCCTCTTTCCACATGCCCTTCCCAAATTTGTTTTTGTCACTACTCTACTGTGCAGAGCTTCTCTTCTGAACTTCAGTTTAGACAAATGATCATCATATGGTTTAATAGAAATGGAATGATGTTAAATGAGGCCTTTTTTGGTTAATTTTGGTGAGCAGATCATCAGACATTCATTTCAGACAAACCTATTTCTAAGCAACTATTCAAAAACAAATATTCAGAAAAATAATGACTATAAAAAGAGAAATCTAATTATTTTTCAAATACTCTTTGCATTTGTCATATGCTTTTGAAATTTTTGGATGGAATTGAAATCTGCTTTTAAACATTTTTGCATAGATTTCTTTCTCTTGAGTATAGTTTTATTTTAAGAATGGTAAATGGAGGTAAAGATGCAGAAACTGAGACTTGTGGTGAAGGGGAAGGGAGCAAGGATGTAATCCTAACACATATTTCTCAGTACAACCAGTTCTTAGTAAACTTGTATTTTGTTGTCTTTTCCGCATACTTATCCTTCATTATCTCCTCACTCAGTATTTTTGTCTAAACAATCCATCTCATACCATGGCTTTCTGCTACTTTTAGTAGACTTCCCATTTATTTCTGTCTTCGAATGTGACATAAAAGAAATTTTTACATATCTTTGCTTTCAAGTGCAAGGTCCTCCTTTTCTTTCTCTTAATATCTTATGATCCTTTAATTTCACCAAAGGTCTCTCTTTTTCTCTTTCCCTTGTACAAGAAAATTCCAACATAGGATCTTTCTTCATATAGTGCTATTTTGAAATACTACCACTGTATCATACACCAAACTATAATATTTCTAATTGTGTTTTACAGAAGAAGCAGAGAACAGATTCAAAATAAAATTTGCTAATTACTTTCTTTCCACAGTGTGATTTCCATTGCATTGCCACCTAGAAACATTTTAACACTAGACTAACACTATTAAAAAAGTCGTACCAACAAAAGTGAAATTATCTGCCTTTAGTAGAATGGTACTGGCATACTGAAACATTACCATCTTACAATATAATGAAAATTATGATAGTACTAAATAGGGTGTTTAAAAGAGTTGCAAAACAAAGCTGTAAAAACTGTGGTGTACCATCTAATGTTTAATTTTTAGCTATCCCGCCAAAAGAAAGTAAACAATACCTTGTTTTCAAACTTATTCAAGACCAGGATCATCATCAATAATGCTTTGCACCAAGCTCTGACTCTTGGTTTGTGAGCTTATGAGATGATCTTGTTATTATTTCAAATAATTTTTCAGTATCTGTATAAAATAAATGTCATTTGTTATCTCTCAACAAATTTTCTTGAAACAAAAAAACAAAATTGACAAAATAGTAGTCAAATTCAAAATAATTTATTTTTTCCCCCCAACATGTTTATTAGCATATTGCTTAGTAGGATATCATGTAGTATATGTTTATGAAAAGCACACAAAGAGAAATAAGGGAACTAAATTTCATTATACTCCTTAGTATCTCCTTTGAAGACATTCATTTGTCCATAGGGCTTAATCTTCTCCACTGGTAAGACAAAAAGTATTGCTTGGTAACAAACTGTGATTCCCTAAAGTGCATTTGGGTGACTGGAAAAGCCATAATCATGAAAATTCTGAGAACAATTTCATCCTCACTAACAATTATGCATGACTATTTGGGATAAGAATATTGCTGGGATGTTTTCATAGGGGTTCAGACACCAGCTGTCAGCATATGACAATCTCTATACAATAAAATGGGGAATTTAATGAAGAATTAAAATAATAAAACAACAAAATTTCTAAATTATACTTGCTAAAACAGAAGTTCCTAAACAACGTAGAGTTTATTCAGGTGGATATCTGTCTTTTGAGTCATGTCTTAACCTTTTAAAATGATCTTAAAACAGTTTTTAGTGCTCCTCCTTCAATAATTAAATATAAAACAGCATATTCTGGGCTGTTCTGTTGACTCGTTCTTATCAGATAACAGAGCCCTAACAAAGTCCTATGGTTTGGTAAAACATCAAGGAATTGTGGCACATGATTATCACAGCACTTTCAGGAAGGCAAGCCTTATTCACTGTGCACAACCATTGGCACTGACACAGAAGAGTGAAAGCTGTGTATAACAGGCTACTTTGTCTTTCACCCATTTCCCATAATATTTTCACTGGTACCATGCATGGCCTTTTTATATTGAGTGATTGGACAAGATGAAGTGCAACAGAAAGCTTCTCACAAGCACAGACACATGCACGTAACTCATGGAAAGAAGATACACCATCAACAGCAGCAAAAAGCAGGGCTCCTGACCATTGCCAAGGAAATAGGGACACAAATTGCCAAGGACCAGGCCGTATTGGCTGGGAGTTTGCAGCACAGAGCTATACTGCAATAACTGCCCATGTCTGTGCTTCAACACCTCTTAGCAGAGGCAGCTTATTCATCTTTCCTTAATGTCAAGCTTCCTTTCTTATTACTGTGTTTGCTGAGCCTAAATTATTTGAAAGAGAGTATATTTTCCTAAAAGTATAAATTAATGGTCTACTCTCACTGCAGACTGGCAATTTGCAGGGAGTTATGGGAAGAACCCATTTCTAGCATATGATACTCATTAGGAACATTTAAATGCCTCTTTGTACTTATAGATTGCAAGAGAATTTATGTTCGTTTCCCAAATTCCTTCCACCTGAGGATATTAAAGCTCCTCAAAAATTGTATAAAGCCTCACTGCTCTATTTATGGTAAGTAAATATAATTACCTTCTTGTTTCTGATAGGGAAATTGGAACTTTGGGAAGACTGACTTGAACTAATGTAGTAGTGGTGAAATTCTAGGCTATATCATACTTTTCTAACTCATTAACGTTCTATCCCTGTAATTTGTTGAATACTTAATGTTGAAATTTGAACCAGGAATACTGAATTTGATATAAAGATATATAGCTGATATAAAGATAAATTCTAAGTATTTAAAATATCCAGAAAGTAGATATAGAAAAAATCATAAAGATTTGCAAGAACAGTATTAGTTCATAACTACCACGAGATAATAATTTACCAAAAAAGCGCTGGAAATCTATTGAGGGTGGTTTAAATTTCAAAATTTAATAAACTGGATGTCTCCAATTTGAAATAAGTAACTTGAGGCATCTTGAAGAGCCTGCTTTTTGAAAAGATGTTGATTTCTTCAGTGTCCTTAGGGGTATGAGACACTCCAACACTGAAGCACCCTTAATTCCTAGATTTTGGGGTGTTTTTTAACCTCTAACATCATTGGAACAATTAATTCCTGTTTCATATGATGTTTACACAGTGCCTACTTCAGCGGAACAACTGTAGTGTAACAAGTAATAGCTCATAAAAATTTTGCCATCATACAATATATCAGCTTCTTTAAAATAATATATTCTTTAAAACTATCTGGTACTTACTTTTATACTAATAATCAAAATAATGTTAAAATAATTAACAGAGCAATAATAAATATAATTAGAATGCTGTACTTTAAAATTTTCAATATTAATATACAGTAACATTTTTAATTCCAAGTTCTAATAATAATACTTATAATCAGAAGCTTCTGTCAAAAAGAAAGCATAACGCTTTATTTTGGAGGGCATTTTTTAAATTGGCCTATATCATCTCCTTTTCCAGTAACTTTGTTATTTAAAATTCATATGATTTTTATATCAGGCTTAACTCCACCAGAGCATGAGCATTTAACAATTCATACAAGAAATATTAGCCTGCTAGCAATACCATATTAACACAAGCCTTTTTTCTATGTGAAGACTAAATTATTAATATTAAAACGAAGAAAGAAGAAATAACCGTCATGAGACACAACAAAATGCCATTTTATTATGGCATTGTCTTTTTAGGCACAAGGCATCTTATTACTTGTTATTTGTTCTGTTTCAAATAGTTTAGTTCGTGTTTAAAAGGGAAGAAATAATTACCTTTTTTCAACTTTTTTTCTCATTTATATTTAGAACTCTGGTCTTCTGCTGAAACAGATAACCTTTCCTTCGTGAGATAACATTAAAGTAACATTCTTCCCACTTGGAAGATCTGCATGCTTAGAGATCACTGCCATTGTATATTCACCTGGAATCCAGCTACGAAATCATGCAACACACTTGTTCTCTGGTAAAAGTCATAAACCAACAAGGTAGTGAACAAATATCACAGTGACATTGAGTTCAATAACAGAGAAAGGAGATGATGAATAAACATTTTTAGCATCTTCCACAGGTGACCCAGTTTTTCATTTGTAGTTAAAAGTTGCATGGTTGTGAGTTGCAGATGAAGTTGTTATTTAATTACAAATATAATTTATGCCTGAGCATGGGTTACTTAGGACTTAGGGATTTCATCTAGTTTTATTTTTTTTAATATTTAACTACTTGACATATTTGATTTCTTCATATTGTGAAGCCATTTGATTTCAAATACACACCAAACTCTGAAATGTTTTGGTACATAACTTCATGTGAAAGATCATATAATTTTCAGAGTGAACCCGTTAAACTTCTTCACATCCTTGCTTGCTTGTACACTTATATCTATGATATTTAGTAAGCAGTGGTAAATTATGAACATATTACTTTTTTGCACTGTTTACTAAAAGGGATTTATAAAAATCAGCATTTCACTACAGATTTTCAGTATTCATAATCACTTCAACTTCTTAGTATAGAGTAAAAGTATATGTTTTCTTGGATAAATGACACATACACTAACAATTAGCAAAAGCCCAAAAGGAATCTTGAGGTTTTTCATAGGTAAAGAGGAAAAGTGGTGAAAATCTCTCTGCACATGGCTCTCCGTGGTGTGTCAGAGCTGTCTTTTAGCACAGGCAGCGAGACTTTTACAATGATCATAACAGTAACTCATAACTCAGCTGCAGTATGTTTTTATCTTTTTTACAGCATGAAGAAGAGTGAGGAAATCCTGTCATTAATATCTAAAACCATTTAGCTCATCAATATGATTTCAACATTTGCAAGGAATGATGAATATTACTGTTTCCAAAACATGCTTTAGTAAGCGTGGCTTTCCACAGTGGACATGTGCACAGTGTGTCCAGAGGAAGGTGACCAAGATGGTGAAAGGCCTTGAGGACATGACTTACAAGGAGCAGCTGAGGTCACTTGGCTTATTCAACTTGGATAAGATTGAGAGGTGACCCCATATCAGTCTACAACTTCCTGAAGGTTGGCCGCACAGAGGGAGATGCTGGTCTCTTTCTGTGTGGTAGGACACAAGGAAATAGAATGAAGCTGCATCAGGAGAAGTCCAGGATGGACATTGGGAAAAGGTTCTTCAGAGGGGGTGATTGGGTACTGTAACAGGCTCTCCAGAGAAGGGTCATGACACCAAGCCTATCAGAGTCCAAGGAACATCTGGACAATGCACTTAGTCCTGAGAGGAGCAGGGAGTTGGAATCAGTGATCCTTATGGGTCACTTTCAGCTTGAAATATTCTCTGTCCTGAGATATTCTCTGTCCTGGAGCTACTTATTTACTGGGCTGTCAGTCAAGAACAGTCAGACTGAAAAACAGAAGGCATTTACCCATTATCTGTTATTTACACAGAAATGTAAAACATATCAATGCAGAGTAATGAAAAGTAATTTTTTTTAACTAATGAAAGGGTGGTTAAGAAAGAAAGAATCCTAGTGCATTTCTAGACATCATTTTAAAAAGAGGACAAATTTCTCACCATCAAATAGTAACACTGCTTTAAAATCAAAGGAAATGGTGTATAGTGGAAAGGGTTGAGAAACAACATTTATAAACAGAAAACCTCCATCCCAGAAATATAGCATTTATTTGACTCAAAGAAAAAGCAAAACAGCACTTGACAAAAATTTAGGTTTTCAAAACTTAGTTGTCATGTGATGCACAGCACAAAATCTTAATTGTTAGGAGTGGGCCTAATAATTTTGCATTTAAAAAAGTTCCAATAGTTTCTGCAAACAAAAAAGAAGTCTGATAAACTTTGAGTGATAACAAAGGATATGAAAATGCTCATGGGAGGGGCAGAGCGCTGCAGTGCTGTTACCGTCTAGCAGGTGACCACTCGCACTGGGAACCCACCCACGGAGGAGGGGGAGATGGAGGCTGTCACGGCGCGGGAGGGCAGGCGAAGCTCCAGCTCGGGTTCGCCCTGCCCACCGATGGAAAAGGCGCGTGGAGGAGGCAGGAACAAGGCAGAGGGGGTTCTTTGGGGTAAAAGGAGAAGGTTTAATGCCAAAAGAAATCCAAAAATGGGCGTGAAGAACCGCCAAAATGCTTTTTACATGAGGTTTTATACCCCTACAGAGTGGGAGGGGAAAGCACATAATAACCAATAACACAACACAAAGGGGCGTTACAGAGGCGGGGAGAAGGGTGTTTAACTAATAGGAATAAGGGTAGGCGGGGGGAATTAACGTGGGCCAGTGAGGGACTGAAGAACATGGAACTGTCCAGAAGGGAAACCAAGTACAGGGGAGAAGGGGAGGAGATAACGGTGGCCAGTTGTGGGAGCAAGATCTGCATGCCCCGCACAGCCCACTGGCTTCTCATCCTAACCTTAGGGCTCCTGGGCTCTGTGGGCATCAAACCACTGGACCTGCTGGTCCACCTGATCTTGCTGGCCATGGTGCCGACCATAGCACACCGCAATGGCAGAGCACTGTTAACATGTTAATCAAGTTTTCATTTACAGTTTTGTCAGTGAAAACAACTATTCTTATGGCTTGTAATAACTTTGCAATTACACATTTTAGCTGGAGACCACAAGTATGCAGCAGTTTGTGAAGTGCCTAGTGAATATAGACAAAGCTGAGAAGCATGTGTTGTGCAATGTAAATGTGCTTGCAAGCTTGGGTGAAAGTTTGAAAGTTCATAGTGGAAAGAGGCTGTAAGAATACAAAAGCAAGGAAGATGAAGTAAAGCTGTATGTTAACCCAGACTTACTCCACAAAACATAAGACACATCTTTTCTTCTGTTGAAGTCCACCTGGAGCATGGGAGTTTGAAATCCAGAATAAAGAAGTAAAAACTGGAATTTTAAAACATTAGGAGTGAAATGGATTAGGCCATGGTCTTCAGTCCTGACTTGTACATGCTGTGTAATGAAAATGTCCCCACAGTGTGGAGGCTCTAAGCATGATTCTCACCAGATTAACAAATAGTGGTGCAAATACAAACCAGGAATGAAAGTGATCATGAAGTCTCCTGCTTCAGTGAGTTTCAGGCCTGTTTGGAAAACAATAATAAAACCACAGATTTATATCCTTCAGTGGAAGGATGAAATACCAAATCTTAATATTAGTAAATCTCTGAATTGTCTTCCTATTAAAATTTATTAAAATTTTAACTTCATGTGAAGAAAATTAATGTTGAGAATGTTTTATTTCTCCTTGAACAAATATCCAACATATGTGGATATTAGTGTACCTGAAAGACAGATGAAGATCCTTTACATAATTTTTTTGCAAAAATATGGTGTTCAGTGATATTTTGCTAAAATAACACTGTTCAGAAAGAAAGCTCATTGATGAAGACAAAAGTAATTTTCCAACTGACTACAGCAAAGTTGTATTTGCTCTATCTGCAGACTATCAAAACATATTCACAGACTTCAAGACTGAAGAACACGTTTTGACTTGAATGATCTAAACAATTTCATATACCAGACTAATTTAATCACCCCATTATCTGCACATATGTAAGTCATCCATAAAAATATTTTAACTCTCTCACACCACACTGCACAATCCTGTAGAACCTGAGCATAATGTATTTTCCTTGAGATGACATTGCTTGTGAAATCTCTTCTGTAACTATAGTAATTTGCATGAAGTTACAATCAGTTATTTCTTTTGCAAAGCAGTAATATTGCCTAAAAATAAAGATGATAGTTTATTTCAATTGCAAACTGGTCTTATATAACAAAAAATAATAATTTTCAGTTTCCAGAGAAGGACACCTTTGATGCACACTAAACATACTGTTGAGACACTTCTACTAGTTCAGACTGCCTTTGCAGTACAAATGCAGATCAGTTATATTGGAGTTGCAGATTATTAAAGTAACACAGCAGGGTAAAAAACCAATGCTATCTTGACATGGACTTGCTAAGAGCAGTTCTTAAAGAAGTTCTAATAGGTCTCAGACATTGCTATTTAGAATATTTTTTAGAGGACTTCACCTCCACACAGAGTATCAAATGTTCTTACTTATATTTTGAATATGTGTTTGCATTGGAAAGGACATCATCTACAGGCATAGTCTGGAATTTTCTCTATCTGCAATAAAGATGTAGGATAAAAAAAATGAAAGATTGTCAATAATTCAGTACCTTTGATGCCGGCCTGTATATTCCTATTTAAAGTGGAAAAGACCTGCATATGTTTTGAGATCCATGTGATATTTAGTAGCACTCCTTAGTGTCAAGCACTCATAAAATAAGGAAAAAAAAAAGAACAACTTTCCTTTACAAATCAAGTATTGGAAATGATTTCTCAGTTTGTGGAAATGGATGGCTGCAAATGCAGCAGTTTTTGAAACCCGATACAATCCTTTAACCTCATCAGGAATACACAATGTGTTCCTTTCTGTCTAAGAACTAAATTTTAAGCCATTGAATACAATATCTCTCACTTAAAATGGTGCTAAAATTTCTATAACACATAACTACTATTAGATTGACTGTCAATTCTGTGAGTGAACCTCTTTCTCAAACAGGGCTTTTCCTTTAATGCTGTTATTTTTATTAGCAGAATCCAGGTTTTGCTGATAGAATAGTGTTCCGTGGTTTTAAAATTATTTGCCATTGGCACAAGCATAGCAGAAAATCAGTTTTGTTTAGGGCATGAAGATCACTGTGCACAATTATGCAATCCAGCAAGTGTTCAGTAGGAAATAGAAGTCTCATTTACTTGCAAAGAGTTTACCACAGGAAGTTTGTTCCTCAGTAGCTCTCTGGATTGAATCTAGGTTTAGTACATCGCAAACCTCTAAAGCATTTTGCCTAAATAGATTTATGCCAGTATAGAGACTGTTGGAACAGTTTCCAGGACTAATGTGACAGAATGAGGATGACCTCCTAAGATAATAAAAATATTTAGAATACACATTGTGTATTAGTGTATACACACTGTGTTTGGGATTGCTTATATCCACACAACACCACTCTCTCATCCACATCATAGAGCTGCTGATCAAACTGTGTGATAACAATCAGTCAATTTTTCTAATGTTGGTCACACCAGTATTTTATGCTGGTGTTTACCAAGAACATTTTGGTTTCTTGCAGAGTTTTGGGGGTGGTGAATTTTTTTTTCTTTTTTTTAGTACTATCTTAATTAAGTGAGATCTGTATGTTGTTTGAACTGTTCTTGCTTTATCCTGTTTTAGGAACATTGCTTCCATGTTTCAGTTACAGCTTTCTCCTGGAGAGTGTGTACTCTTTGCTGGGTTAGAAACTGGCTGAGTGGTCAAACCCAGAGAGAGGTGGTGAATGGAGTTACATCCAGCTGACAGCTGGTCACAAGTGGTTGCGAGACTGGCAAAAATGATTACTGGCTCAAAACAACTGAAATGGAAGCTCAAGTATATGTTCTTTAATAAGAAAAAAAAAAAAAAAAAATCGTTTTCTATGAGATTATTTCAAATTACCTAAGCTATCAAACTTCCAAGTTGGTATGCAACAACTTCCTTCCAGGCAGCAAATGGTGTTTGGTTGACTCAATTCTACATATGTCAGTAAATTTTATCACATTTAGCAGAAAAAATAGCTTTACATACAGAAGGATTTTATGCAGGGAATGGGCTATATTCTTTTAGCATCTGACCAAGGAAACATGTAACTCAAAACATTCTGCTACAAGGCAGTGTAGACTCAGCACACACTTGGATGCCTCAGGTCTTTCTTTCTTATGACTTGTCACTATGCAGTTTTCAAATGCCCCAACCCAAGCATTAAAAATGAAATTATGGTCTAACCATTTCTTTGCAGTGTAGCAGGATCATCTAATAACTTCTGTTGTGTAAACAAGCGAGAATAGTAAGTTATGTTCTAAAACATTAAAAATACTACAGAAGAAAAACTGCAGTAATCACACTAGCCACCAAGGTCAACAAATTTAAACAGATCATTCTTTTTTTGTTTACATAGATCATTTGACTGTGTCTCTTTCATATTTTCAGCCAAAAAAAAAAATTCCTCAATAAGATATCTACAGACTGTAAGAGCTGCCAGGACAAAATGATGACCAGGTCTAAGAAGGCTGCAAAGCCATACAGCTCAATTCCATCAAGAAGAAATTAATGTTAAAATTTTCTTAGCTACTTCCTTTGCAGAGGTGACTCAGTTCAGAAACCTGCTTCACAGGCCATGACCTCTTCCCTGACATGCAATCTTACTAGGTTCAATGTAGGCCTATGAAGAAAACTGCTCCATAATGTAGGTTTTATTTTTTGAGAAACTGTCTGTAGCAAAAGTGATAAACAGAGTCTCATAGCTTGTACACACATACACACACACAAGTTAAGTTCTAAATTTCACAATTTGTGTAAGAAAAAATTTCCAAAATAGGCTTTCCAATCTCCATAATTTATGAATCTCTATTTACTGTCTCTTTAGTTTACATCATTTTTTATAACTATTTTTAGGACAACAAGTGAATAAGTAGTTCTGGGATTTTTTTGTTGTTCCTATGAATGTTACTCACATTATGTGAGGCATTCTAATATATATGACTGCATTTGCAAGTGGAGGGAGCAAGAGAGGCAACATATTTGAATATAAAACCAACAGCTGAAATGTGGTCTAAAAATAAAATAGGGACAGATGGGGGCTCCTAAGAAAGAAATCCTGGTAAAATGTCATAGATTTTTGTAGATATTTTTGTCAGAGATTAAATAACTCCTTGCTTTTTAACTTTCAGTGAGTTTATATTACATTTTCACGCTACCAGTATAATATGCACAGTCAACAGAAAAGCTTATTTGCATGTCTGCTTGTGCTGCACAGCAAATTTTTTAGTATCCAACAATAAAACTCAGATACTGCAGACTTGTAGGCAGGTAAGTGTCTCTGAAGAGTTTTCATAATTGCAATCTATGTATGAAAAGATGAAAATATGTATAAAATTACTTCAGAGAATTAAAAAAAAAGGCAAATTCCTATACTGAATAAAGTCAGAAATTAACAGGTTGAAATAAAATAATAATAATTTATTTCTCATAATAATTAAAAGCCAGACAAATATTTAAAACATAAATAACTAAAAATTAGCCCCAGAAATTAATCTCAGCAGACACAGTCTCAAAAAAAAAAAATTACAGACATGATAAGAAAAACAAAAAAATCCCAAAAAGAATGTCAAAAAGAAACATCAGTTTTATAAAATAATTAAAGTCTTTCCAGTATGTAAATATTTCAGTGCTCCTATTATGTTGAACATATTTGAACTCCCCTAAAGAAATTAATTTTTTACTTGAAAACCTTAATGACCCTTGCTCAAGCAGTACAATTGATTAAAGACATGGATTACTATCAGTCTGCATCAGACTAATTTCTTTGTAGAATGAAACTGTTAGAAACCAGGAGTAACTTTCTCAGCAATTCTTTGAATTATGGGCTTCAGCTAAACTTTCAGAATACGTGAAAGCAAATAATTACTCTGATTCTGTTTCTGAGTAATTTTTACAGGATTGCTTTGTACAAAGGCTACATGGGAGCTGTTAACTGAAGACTGACACTTTCGTTAAAATATTAATTTTTATATTTATATTGTATTTCTCTGTGTAGAAAGCAATAAAATCAAGGGGAAAACATCAAGTAACAAAACTTCTGGACTGAAACTAAAATGTCAGTTTCTGAGGAAAAGTGAAAAAAAAAGGATAGTAGATGTGAATGAAAACTTGAATAGAGAATCACTTGTAGTACCTAAAATATGTCTATTTAAAAAATCCACAAAACCAAAAGCAACAAAAATAAACAAACAAAACCAAGGAAAAAAAGATAATCATTTCTTGTCAAAGGTGGTGAAAATGTGGAACATATTTATGGCCTAAAAAACCCCAAATGGGAACTTTGCATCATAACAGACAGTAACATTTTAACATTCCTGCTAGTGAATATTTATGCTAATTTTAGGAAGATAGTAAGGGATTTACTGTTATTTGTAGCTATAGTACCAAAATAACAGACCTCTGGCCCAGTCAGTGTCTTTCTCCTTTTTGTGCATAAAAATAGCCATGTGAAATAATGTGTTCTGTGGTTGACACTTAGTATCTTAATTTCCACTGCTTAGTACATTTCTTGCTGCCAAGTTGTAAACCTTTGAAATATAGAGTTTGTAATATAAGTGCTGCTACAACCTTGAATATAACTGAGAAAATGACACAACTATAATTATGTTCTATGAGAAACATAATAATGTATTCTGAACTCATAATTTGGTCATTTATCTTCTATAATTGCATTTTTACTTTCTCATTAAACAAACCTTTATAATTTTATAAACAGCATAGTCGTCTCTCTAAAACTTAGATTGGCTTCTGTAGGATCCATAACAGAGTCCCCCAAAGAGATAGACCCCCAGTTCTGTTCCCCTGGCTGCCAGGATACCCTGCCCCCCTCTCCCCTGTGTTCTGGGGCCCCGCCTATGTCTCGCCCCCCTCCCCAGAATTCTGTGCCAGAGCCCGGGAAAAGTTGAACCTGCCCCGGCACAGCTCCTCTTTCGCCTCAGCCTCTCGGATGGAATAAAGCTCTCCTGGAACCTACATGGACTCCTCTCCGTTCATACCGCCCGGCAAGGTTGGGCCAGCCTGGCCGGTGTCCGGGACACTGGCCAGGACCCCGACAGGCTTCTCCTTTGTTAGCCCTGAATTTCCTAGCTGTAGTCTCCCTCTATTATTTCTGCAGTGATTTGACATTGCGTGATACAGAAATCTAAGAACAAGACTTGCAAGTATAGACTGCAACTGCTTTAAAGAGAACCTCTAAATTTCCCCCATACTTGACCTAAGTGTCTAATATATTTCTAAAATAAAGCTTAAAAAAAAAAAAAAAGTCAAAGTCAAAACCTAATTCTAACAAAGATACAGAGGCCCAAACCAGGTGGTGGGTTTTTCTTCGTTTAACTTCAGCCAACCAAAAGCAAAGCCTAAAGGAAAGCTGATTGTCACTTCTTTTTCTGAATCATCTCGTGATTAATGTGATTTCAGTGTGATTAATCAACTTAGGCGACACTTATTTCTCTTTGCTGGAACCTGGAGAATGAGAAACTATATCAGGGACCTCTCAAGGAAACCTCCCAGTGTGACCATTCTGGAGCATCTCTGGCAGTCACATTCCCAAGTCAGCGACTTGCACTGCTGGGACCGGAGCCACTTCACAGCAGCAGCTCCAGTGACCTGAGGGGAGCCCCCTTGACACCCCCACACCCCACTCACACCCAGACAGACCAGGTTTCCTCACCAGTTCCATCCCAGGTTTCCCATCGCAGAGTCTCAGATGTCTCGTTCCATGAAGCCATTTATTCACGGTGCAGTGACGCAGAAACAGCTCGAGCTGGTGCTTCTGAGGAGGGACCCCAACAAAGGAATCCCCATGGCTTTTACACCCTCACAGACTGTCCGCAAGTCTCGCTCTTCCTCCTAGGGCCCTGCTCCTGCCCCTCTCTGTGTCCATCCAGCTCGCTGGCTGTCACCCCCTTTCATCTCCTTTGTTATCCAAAAGGTCTGCCCATTCACCTGGCTGGCATCACCCATCTTCATTCCCTTTGTTATCCCAAAAGTTGACAGCTCACCGTCTCTTTTCTCGGGCTCCCACTCAAGCTCAATCTGCATCTCCATCTACAGCTTTCAAGCCTAGCTACCTACACCAGATGTATTCCTCAACAGCAGATAGATAACATTGAGAAGACTACAGACTTTAGGATGATGCTTCTCCTAAAAGAGATACTTTTAGTCAAAATTCTCAGCTCTTTCATTAGTCTCGCTTGTCTGTCTTCACTTTTGTATTTTGGCTTCTCAGGTGCAATAATGAATTTCAATTTGTGGTAACAGAAATAATTAGATAATTTAGTCTGACCTTCTGTATAACTCAGACCATGAAATATCTTTCAGTTACTTTTTCTTTTAATGACTATGGCAATTTGTGCTGTTCAGTTATTATAAACATAGAATTTTTGAGGGGAAAAAAAACCCCTTCAAAATCCTTCTATTTTTATATAATAGTCCCAATTCCAAACCTGACAAGGCAGCAAATATTCACAGTACTCCTCAATTAACTCAGAAGAATTAAAGTAAATAAAAAGTAAAACCAACCAAACAAACAGAAAAACTGTCATTTATTCGAGCTGGTTTATTTATATCTATCAGTATCCACAACCCCTTTTTTTCCCGGAATGAAGTAACAACAAGTCAACACTTAAATTGTCATGCTTCAGTTGGTCCCCAAAAGAAGCTCATCTCATGCTACATACAATCCTTTTCCTTTGACAATAACTTTGACTTGAGGTGTTTCCCGTACTGTGGATCTGTGAATACACAGTTCGGAATACTCCGGAACTGTGAAACACATCTTTGTGCCACTACTACTGTTTGCAAAACTGTATTACATATCTGATTAACAAAGCAACTCTGGATAAAAAGACCTGGGAATAACAGTCCTACACAAGAAAATAGGTGTTATTTTTCTGAGAAAAATTTTATTACAGACTTAGAGGAGTTGAAACAGTAACAGAACAAAATGCATGTGTAGGTCTCAATTTTCCTAATACTTGAAGTCTATAGAAACTTCTTAGAAATATATTTGCAAGTTTCCTCCATTTATGCAGGTGCTGTTGTATATATTCCCAACAATTACACCAAAAGACATGGTGTATTACTCAACAGATCTACAGATTGATCTGAAAAGGTCTAAATTATAGTTTTCACTTTTCATCATGCTTTTAAAGAAATGCATTACCTATTCTGTCACGGTAATTTTTTAAATTTTCAGTAGACTAAGAATGCCAGTCTCTTTTAAATACACTCTCAAATTCAACAGGAATACAGACTGAATATTTTAAAGCTTTTAAAGTTGTAATGCAATGAACCGAAATAAATATAATCTGAAATTTGTCTTCAAATGTTTTCTATTCCATTGTTATCTAACAGAATAATTATAGTGCAGTCTCAGATTTTATTCTCTGACCTCAAGTAACTGTCATCCTAAAACACGAGCAATCTACATCAGAAATAAAAACAACAAACCACACACACATACAGAGACGACACACAAAAAACCCAACTAAACAATGAAACAAGAAACCCTTGAACCCATTTCAAACATCCCACAAAATCCATGCAAGGCTGACTGAAAGAGATATAGAAAAAATGTCTACAAATTTCTGATAGGTAGGAGTAAAGGACATAGAGCCAGATTCTTCTTAGTCACGCCCAGTGACACTACAAGAATAAATGGGCATAAATTCAAGGAAATTCCAGTCAATCATAACAAAAAAAAGCTGTGATAGTGGTCAGACATTGAAACAGGTTGCTGGGAGAGCTTGTATCATCTCCAGCCTTGGAGGTAATCAAAATCCAGCTGAATATGATCCTGCATTGAGTAGGAGGCCTTCAGAAATGTGCTGAAATACTTGTATGATAATAATTATCTTGAAAGGCCATTCATCATATAATTAATTTCAGTTCAATAGCCAGTGACCTTGCTTATCACCCTACCCTTTACTCCCTCTGAGGTTAGAATGAAATACCTGAGAACAAGTCTATCAAGTACACTTAGGTCTCTTTGAAAAAACAACATGACATTAGTGGACTCAATGGGGTGATGGGAAGATCAATTTTTGCTGAGGTTGTCCAATCAGTCATATACAACTGCATTAACATTGCTCCAGTGTTCTCTTTGTCTTTACAGTCACCCTATGCACTGACTATGAATGTGGGAAAAGACTGACCCAGAGGCAAGAGGAGATCAGGAATAGCACAGTACTTCATCTGGAAGAAGGAGAAGAGGCAGCAGTGGCTGTTTATTCTGATGCAGAGACATGCAGTTTATATTGATTAAGTCAGGGAAGCCAAGACTATGTGACCTTTTAAGGCTGAACAGCAGGTATCTTTCACAGTGAAAATGACAGCAGGAACATTGTAAACACATTCTTTAATGTTGTGCATTAAAAGTCCCCAAAAAACTCGCTTAGTATTAGTTAAATATGAATGTGGATTTGTATTACTTACAAACATAATCAATCTTTTATTATCTAATATTTGATGATTTTAAAACAAATAAAAATATTCTTTGTTAAGTTTCTTACCAAAATCTGAAATCACACAACATGGCACAGTTTCCTGTGTGTGATGGGCACCTCTAATCAAAAGTAAGAAATCTGAAGTAAAAGTCAGCTTGTCAGCAGCTTTAAAATCAGCCAATTCTTATTTAATCAGGTCTTACCTCAGCTTCTCCTGTATATTTCTGAAAGAAAACCAAAGAAATTTGTGAGGAAGCGCTAACCAAATGGACCCATGCACTTTGAAAATAAAGGATAAGGTTCAATAATTGCAGTAAGTAATCTGCAAAGCTAGGAAGTAGTTTTCCTACATCCACATGATCTCAATCAGCATGGTATCTTATGAGCTACAAAACTTTTCTAAGCAGTACTTATGGTGACAAAGAAAGGGAAACAGAGAACCAAATAATATTATTCAGCTACAAACACTTTAAAATAAACTTTTTAAAAAACTCAGGGCATTATTTAGACTCCCAGTCTTTTGTAAGTTGTTATTGTTTTGACTTCTGTGGAAAAGACAGCTGCAATTACTTAAAAGTATAGACTCACTGTTGTGCTAAGTTTCAGCGTTCTTCTTTGACAGTATTGCAGGTTACTAATTACAGTTTGACTGCCAAAATAAACTTATCGGGTTAGCAACTGCCTTTTTAAAGGGAGTTGAAAGAACAGAATTTATGTTGAGGTGAAAGAGATTCTTGTGAAATTTCTAAACAACAGTCTCTCAACTGCTATGGTTAATGCCTTGTAAATTGCATAAATTCCCACTGTGTAGTATGAACATTCAAAATTAAAGTGGTGTTTGGCTGAAAAAACATTGAAATTAAAAATGCTGGAGATGTTGGAGAGTTAATTTGTGTTTCCCTGGAGATGATTAGGCACTGAATAAGAGGCTATGACTAAGTAAAATGTAGGAAAATTAAAGGTTTCTTCATTTTATTTTTGACTACATCATTTTCTTAGTTTAAAAAATGGCTGTTTTAAAAGTTGCCAAGTTCAGGGGTACGAATATAAAACACTTCCATAGCTGTATCTATCTGTGACATCTATATGATGTAAAGAAATATGTCTTGAAAATTGCTCAAATAGGTTACATAAATACATGCTGGTAAGACAAATGAAAATGATATTTTGAAATTTGCATATGGTATAATTTAAAGTATGTGTCATTGGAAACATTTCCATATTTAATGATCCCTCCTTGGAGACTATGTCCTTGTGCAGTAAGGACATATTTCTTCCCTTTTTAAAATTAAAGTTAATTTACCTCATCAAATCCCTTAAAGTAAAAGTCATAGTATCTAAAACAATAAACTATTATCAGGCTTTCTCACAGTGATACCAGCTTTTAAATGATGGGCTTAACATTGAAGATGGAATGTGTACCTCAAGATATGTAAAAAGTGTACATTTTCAAGGATCAGACTTTATGTTTCAGTTCTGATGTACAAAACACAATAAAGGATGATAGAACTTGTTTTGTTCCATCGCCATATTTTTCAGAGGTACATACCTGAGCTTAGTATTGGCTGTGATTTACTTATTCCAATTTCTGTAAAAATGGGAGAACTATAGTCTGCAGAATTTTTTTTTCTTTAAAGACCATTAAAAGCAAAATTCTTTTTGTATGTTGCTACATACTTAGTAAACATCTTAAATCTTCTCCTTAAAACTCTTTTGAAAAATTATATCAATGATACAGGTAACTATTAAAGATCCAGTTGCTGGTTTCTGTCCGCAGATACTGGTTATTTGAAAACTACATTAGCTAACACAGAGTTACTCACAGCTTGTGCCTCAGATGTAATAAGCATTCAGCAAGAACTAATGACTAATATGAAGGAGTAATGTGCAAACAGTCTCACAGTTTCCAAAAATGAGAAGAGAGCAGGAAGGGAACCATCATGTCATCCTGAGTTATCAGGGGCACCACATTGTCCCTCAGTATGGCACATCTTCAGAATTTGAACAGTCAATAAATCCACATGGGATCATGCGCTAATGAAGTGTGCCAAAGCAATACAAATCTGTAAGCTCAGCAATAGGCAATGTTACTGAAATTAACCCAAAAGGTGAAGTAAAAGGATCTTCACAATTACTTTTTAAACTCTGACTGCTTAGTTTCTAACATGGAACATGCAAAGCATGGGACCTGATGCAAATCTGATAGTGTTGGCTAGCAATTACATTCTGGAGCTGGAAAAGAATAGGGAGATAAAACATCTTGCTTGAAGTTATTTTCTACCTCAGCTATTTATATCTCCTCAACGGTTTAATATACTGTATTTTTCTGAAATCTCCCCCCCTTCCTCTGTATGTATGTGTATATATATATGCACACACAAACACACACACCCTGATAAATCTTATTTATTAATCATATCAGGGTTTTTTATTTATTTACTTAGGCTACAGCTTGTTCTATATATGGGTATTCTGGCACTAATTATAGAACAGATTGTGTTGGGATTTCTACAGGACTGCACTATGGCAATACAGATTAAGCAATTAACCTTGATGTCACTGTAATTATTAAGATACTTTAGCAAAATGAACTAATTTCCCCACAGGATGTTCTGCTGAAATCAACTTCCACTCTTTTTAAGATGCCAAAATAGAAAATGTTAATGGAAAACTAAGTTTGCAATTTTTGTAATGTGCTGGGCCTTTTCCGCAGTCATCTTTTAGTGTTTCACACAACAGTTCACCCCAAACTCACAAATATATACTTTCATAATAGATAAATAAAAATATATACAATAACATTATATGGAGGTAATTGAAAAAATAGGAAAAAAAAAAGGAAAAGATATTACCTCTTCACTTGGTGCTGTTACCATGCAACTTCTAACCTTAAAATTCTAAAATACATAGCCAAGAGAAACTGGCTTGTATTTGCATTCTGTACACTATTCAGATAATAAAACTGCTTTCATCCAATATAAAAACATTATATGCTAAACTCTACTATATTAGAAACACAATAATATGAAATTGTGGTAGCACAGACTCTTTCCCATGGGAATTTTTCTCTTCTTCTCCCTGTGTTCTATAAATAAAGATAAGGTTTGGATGTTATTGAAACTGTCTCTGGAAAGATGGACAGTTCTACCTGGCCTATCGGCCTAGGGGGAGGTTTTGAATTGACCCAATCCGGAGGAACTTTTAAAAGTCTATATAAGTTTTAGAATTAAATAATAAAATCAGAATTTCGCCTCACCCGATCCAGTCTGGTTCTTGCACTCGGCTAGCACTCAACAGTGACATGAAATAATTTGTCTTCATATATACATATATATACTTAAATTTTAAATAGTTACCTTATTACTTCAGTTTATTAAAATTAAATTTATCCCAAATGCTACTTAGTTTTAACTAACTCAAATATGATATAAATATTAATCTAAAAAAACATTTTTTAAATCTCATTATTGTGGTCTTTTATATACATAACAATATGTGTCCTGCAGAAAATTTTTGTCAAAAATGAACATTTTCTTGAGTCAACAATTACATATCAATCATTACATGTAATGGTATTAAGACTAATTGCAAAAGCAAGATAATATACACTCAAAGGAAAAAAAAATTAGGCCAGAAGCAGGTATTACTTTACTATATTATTTAAATTGGTTTTTTAGAAAATTTTCTGTGTTTTACAATACTTTTTTTGAAGACAAATTTGAATGTATTTCAATTAGTATTTGAAATTCTGGGTAATTACTTGGTAAACTAATGAAATACACATTTGGAATAATTATTGTCATAAAATTAATTGTATCTATATTACAATAAAGCGTAGACATTACTGTTATTAAGAGGTTTCATTTACCTTCCTATGTAAAAATAAAACCACAGAAGAAAAAATGGTGAACATGAAGACAGAAAAGTCTTAATTTTTTTAGATTAGGGAAAAACTCATAGTTTGTATTTTTTATAGTTCTTGTAGTGCAGCACATTTGCATAGTACTGAAGGCTGTTCAAGCAGCTACTTCAATTATAAATGGAACTGAAGCTATTAGCAGTTGCATTGGTAATTCTTCAAATAATGTCTTTTTTCAAAAGAAGGAACAGTCCTTGAAATTCTGCATTCTCTATTTCATAGCAGAACCATCTTTTTCTTTTTCTTCAAACCTTGAAGAAGTTGAAGGGAAAAATATTTAGAAAACATGTAGGTTTTGTCAGGCTGATATTTCCTGGGTATACCTATTTAGAAGAACTCAGAACTTTTTAAAAATTGTTTTGTTTTAATGAAAAAACAAGACTTGTAGGTTTCCTGAGATTTGTTTTTGTTTTGAGAACAGTGGAATATTTACAGACACCTGAGTAGACAGAGATGCAGTTGCACTGGAGCCATTTATGCAAGGGTGTGTAATAAAATGAAATGGAAAAATTAAAGAAATCTCAACTAACCCACCTAGGATACTGAAGAATTTACAGTGCTCTAAAAAGAAAGGCAAATTTAATCTACAAATGTCTCTTTCTACAACAACCACTGCTTTGATTGAAAACAATAGGACTGCCCTAACTACCTGTGTCAAGCAGGGCCTGTACCTGATTGCTCTCAGCAAAGGGGAACCTCATTTCTCTCTTGCTCCGTCCTACAGGCGTCATTGCTAAAAGCAGCAGTTTCAGTAACATATTCCCAAGAGATGCTAGCAGAACGCAGGAATCCACTGCTGACTATTTGTGGCCATTTGCATTTATGATTTGCTCCAAATTTTTTTCTTCAGTAATATGCTTTTCCACTTGACCATATTTCACCCCTTTCCTCTGATTTGCAGATACTTGTATTAATGGAAAACCTTGTCCATTTTTAATATGTTAAAAGTTTCAGTGTATTTTAATGTGTTTGTAATATCCCAAAGAAAATATTATATAAAACATTTAATAGTGAGAATTATTGGTTAGTAGTTCTGTTAATGAGCTGGGTATTACTCACTTGGAATACTTAAGTAAGTGCTTTGAAGGTGTTCCAACTATGAGGTGACAGATACCTTCCAGACAAGTACCACAAATACACACATTATATGGAGAAATAGGAAAATGCAAAGAAGTTAAATGATTTATTGGGATCCCTGTGAGAGCTGAATGCAGGAAAATAAAGGAAAAAAAAAAGAGACAATGTACAGAACTGCTCTGAGGTGAGTTATAGTGTATTGAATAAACATAGTTATTTAACATTTCATTTGTTTAGTTTTTTTGCTGTTGTTTGGGGGATTTTTGTCAGGTTTTTAATAAGTGTAATAGATATATTTGCAAACAAATGTGCTTTTTCTTCTCATTGACCGCCATAGGGAACAATATTGTTATGATATTATACATTAATCATTATGCTTACCTACTGAAAATATTTCTAAAAGTGTGCATTTCCATTTCTGTAATGTGTGGTTATGTGATTCTGTAATATAGAGAACAGGGAGAACATAAGAACTTTTTGCTTTCTCATCTCAGGGCCCAAAACACAAGCCTTAGGTTTCCTTTCTCTTTTACTGGGATGTTTTTCCCCATTCTTTCCTTTCTCTTTCTTGTTCCTGTCAAAGAACCTCATTTGGCTGGCTCTTGCCAGCCATTCAGGCGAGCAAGGGGTGGTCATAGGGCCATTTGCAGGTAATTGAAGTGTCTCTGGGGAGCACAAGCAGCAGAAGTGGGTGAGCAGGGTGTGGTGCGGTGGTTCGAGCAGGCAGGGCGGGCAGAAAGGGTGCAGCGACCCTCCCAGCTCCTGGTGGGGAGCTGTGTGTTAGGTGGGTGTGGTGTTTTGGCTGGGGGCTTTTTTTGGTTTGGTTTTGTTGTTTTTTGGGGCTCTTTTTCCCAACTTGACTAGATCCAGCAATGATTTACAAGCCATCAAAAGCCGTTGCTGCTGCTGCCAGCATGAGTGTGCTAACCCAGGCAGAGCCCCCAAGCACGCAGCTGTCCAGGGCTCTGGCTGCAGGGAGCGTCCGGCCCTCCTGTGAGTACCAGAGCACTGTGCAAAAGATACCTGTGTACGGTGTGAACAGGGGAGTGATCTGCTCCGTCTAGTGGCAGAGCTTAAGGAAGGAGTGGAAAGGCTTAGGAGTATTAGGGAGAGTGAAAGACATATAGGCTGGTGGAGATACCCCCTTCCAATCTTGAGCTCAGCAGGAGTCAGAGTTCTGCCTGTCTCGTCATCAGCAGAGGACGAGAGCTAGTAGAAGGGGGTTGTTCAGCCCGGAGGAAAAAAGGCTCCGGGGAGACCTTTTAATTGTCACAACTACCTGAAAGGAGGCTGTAACCACGTGAGGGTCGGTCTCTACTCGCAGGCAATTCTCCATAGGACAAGAATACACCAGCTGTGCAAGGGGATGTTTAGGTTGCACATTAGGATTAATTTCTTCACAGAAAGGCATTGAAATGTGCTGCCGAGGGAGGTGGTGAAGGCGCGGTCCCTGGATGTATTTAAGAAAAGACTGGATGTGGCTCTCAGTGCCGTGGTCTAGTTGATGAGGTGGTGTTAGGTCATAGGTTGGACTCTGATCTCAAAGGTCTTTTCCAACCTAGTTGACTCTGTGATTCTCTGATTCAGTGATTTTTTCAATGTTTGTCAAAGGTCATTGATTTTCCCTTCCCTCGCGTACTGACATTACAATATAGTTTTTCTTTAAATAATCAGTTACTTATTTCACAAGTGGCTGCCCAATAGTGGATGGACAATTTGTTTCACTGGTTTCTGTTGCTCAGGGCTGAAAATCCTATCACCTTGTTTTCTTTCATCATGCCATTTGAATTTCTATTTAGATTCAAAAAAGTCATAACAGGGCTTCACAAATAAGCTGTTGGAGTTTTAAGAGTTCTC